>MCFA01000490.1:0-12188 GCA_002105025.1 Clohesyomyces aquaticus
GCGTCATGTTCGGAGATCTTTTTATCCTAAGCGCATTCACAGGATCTCTTGGGACTGCCATTCTGTCTGGTATCCTTGCGTCGAGAAATGCATCCTCTTCAGCAAGCGAGGAGCAGCCTCGTCCAGGCACGACATTCGAGCGCTTCGTCGCTTGCGTTCGTCGCGACGAAGCTGTGGCTGCAGTCAAAGACAAGCTTGCAGCTTACGAGGATGCCTCCAACGTCGAGGTTCTTAATCGACAAAATTTGAAGGGAGTCAAGCAAGCAGACACAGTCCTTCTCGCCTGCCAGCCAGAATGGTATCAAGCAATCTTTGACGAACCAGGAATGCGAAGAGCGTTGGAGGGAAAGCTGATCGTCAGTGTACTTGCCGGCGTGACGACGCAACAGATCCAGAGCGCCTTAGGAGGGGACGAAGGGCAGTACTTCGTGGTACGCGCTATGCCGAACACGGCTTGTTTCGTGAGAGACTCGACAACGGTGATCGAGACACCTCAGTCAAGTCTGTCACAAAGTCTGCTTGCTACAGCAGAATCCATTTTCCGTTACGTAGGACAAGTGTTCTACGTAAAGCCGTCGACATTCAACGTCTGTACGGCAGTCTGCGGGTCATCTCCCGCATTCTTCAGTGTGATTATCGATGCAATGGTGGACGGTGCGGTAGCGATGGGCTTGAATCATGCCGATGCTCTGCGGATGGCGGCATTCACGATGAGAGGAACCGCTAATATGCTTGCCAATGGGCGAGACCCCAGGCAGGTACGATTTGAGGTTGCATCTCCTGCTGGTTCAACCATGCAAGGTCTCCTTGCACTTGAGGAGGGTAAAGTGAGGTCAGTGGTCTCCAATGCATTGATAACAGCGACCACAGCGGCTGCGGGACTGGGTAGCAAGGACCAGAGGTCTTGATGTGAGCTCGAATTTGTAGCAGCTAGCGCAATAGCGGAAGAATGAGCGTAGTCGGTCAGGCGAGACGACTCTTCATGTTCTTACTTTCTCTCCGGCCAAGTAAGGCCATAATTCTTGCATAAAGTTTGTCCTAGTCATTATATACTAGCAGCCCTTATAACCTGTCTGTAGAAAGTCAGATAGGGCATGTTCATCAGCCGAACATCATTTGAAGCTGCAGCTCGAATCAGACAAACACATTTTTTTCAGATATCTGAAAACCTTGGAATAGTAGACTTTGAAATCGTTTACTTATATTCAGTATGGAGAATGAATGCATCTTGGTATGTCGTCCCTATTACATATGACGCCTATGGACCGTGGTTCAGAAATTACCTGGCAAGAAACACTAATGGCCATGTTTCCAGACAGCGCAGTGCTCTAAGAACTTTGACAACCTGCTCAAGCGTGCTTAGCAGGACGTATTTGACTTTGATGGAGCGAAGAAATTGTATCAAGCGCGTGATTATTGAGATTCATTTGTATTTGGGTAAAGATATCCCTTGGTACTACAATTACTCCTGCCATTGTACGCGCGATCCTTACAGATTGTTTGCGCAATTACACTTCACAATAAAATAAGGAGTCTAGGCTCTAGCTATCCTAAGAGCAGAATTTCATAGTCTCTTCCCCAGTGAGCCAAATATTTGAGCAATACATGCTCTCTGCTAACGCGATTACCAGAACTTCTAAAACGCCGTCCTCCCCGTCTTAACAGCCTCCAACACTCCCGCATCCGCTAACTGCTCAATCATATTATATAGCACAAAATCACACTCCCTCTTAACCACCAAATTCACCGTTACAGGAACCATCTCCTCCACAAACGTGACCTGCGACAGGTATGGCACCTGCCCGATCGGAACGGTGAAATCCGCACATGCAAAAATAGTACAGATACCCGATGCCGGTAGAACAGCCCTAGGAGATTGCACCGCCAAAAGCGTCGCGTTCGGTCCGACGTTGAGGTCCTCTTCGCGGTACGAGGGAAGACCCCCGGTTCCAATATCGTAGATCATGACGCTTTCGGAGCAGGATTCGTTGGTAGAGTACTGAAGGTTCTTCTCGTACCAATCAACTGCATCTCTCTTAGCGATGAGAGACACGTTGTAAGCTTGCATCGTATTGATCGTTTCATCATAAGTAGCCCAGCCAGCGCGGTATTCTGCTTCGATGGGAGGGAAGCGACCTCCATAACGCGCAGCCCAAGTTGAAACGAGCCGGCTGCCGACAACCTCCCATGCGGGGAGGGTGTTGATAGTTCCGAGGTGGCGAGCAAGATCAGTAAGGTTGGTGACGGCTTGCGTGGATACAGAGGAGTTCTGGACGGTGGACGTGAAGTCGAAGTGTTTCACCCTCATCCCGAAAAGGGAGGACAAGTTGCTAACGAAATAATCCAAAAGCTCTTGTGCAGCGCTATTTTCCATCGGCAAGTAGTCGGTTGGATACAAAATAGTCTTCGGGTAGCGTTTATTGTCGGGGACATCGAGAGGAGAAAGTCCAGTGATATCAGAGCTCTGATGTAAGGAAGGCGTGTACCAGTGCTTAGCAAAGTGTGCCCAAGAATGAGGGTCACGGGCAAAGACACCAGCTGTGTCAGTAGCGAATCCAAGCGGAAGTACGTTCTCGAGAGAAATCATTCCTTGACTTGGACGCTGGCCATAGATACCAGAAACAGCCGCTGGGCGACGCATCGATTCCCCAGTATCGGTTCCAATAGCATAGTCGAGCCAGTCGTACGCTGCCACAGCGCAGGCACTGCCAGAAGAGGACGCCGAGCAGCTCAGATATCCATCACCGCGAGGATTGAACGGGTAATTGAAGTCTTCCCAACTCCAAGGATCAGCTGCAGAAGCAAATTGCGCAGGTTTTGTTTTCCCCACAAGCACACCTCCCAGCTCAATGATCTGCTGGAGTGCTGGCGCTGTCGCGTTGGAAGGATCAACGATGGATTGCCACGCCAAAGATCCGCCTGACGTCTTTAGGCCTTTCATGTCGAACAAGTCCTTCACGCCAACTCTGAAGCCCGCGAAGGGCCGAGTATCGTAAAGAGAGTACAGGCGCGAGGGAACCGGAATTGCCGCGAACACAGATCCGGGAAATCTTTGGCCAAGAGCTGTGTATCTACCTGTGCCATCGTTGGGTTCGTACGAGCCATACAGAAAGTTGTCGTGATCGTCGCTGTAAAGGCGGTATATTGTTGAGAAGCTGATCGAATCACCGGAACTTGCTGCTAGATAGGGTCCAGGAGGCAGCTTCAGTGTACTTGGTGACTTGGCTACCTTGGTCGAGGATGTTGAGATTGTTCTGTCAATCAAGACGTGCTTGGTTCCTGAGCTTGAAAGAGAGTCAATGGCCGACTCTTCAAGATCTCCCTTAGAAGCAGTTGATGTAATGGCAATAGCACCAAGCATGTCTTTGGAGAAAACATCGTCGATTGCCAGATACTGCGAAATGGTGTCTTCCAGAAGCTGCTGCGTTATGGCTGATGCATTCGTTGAAATGATCGTGACGGGAAACCATTGTTGATTTGGCTCCTCGCTAAACGTCCAGTTGATCTTGGCATTTGGATACTTGGTATTGACAAGATATGTGTTGTCACCCAGCTTGAACACGAGTTCATCTTCACGTGATGTTAGGAGGGAAATAGCTTGATTCCTCGATTGCAAATGCGCCAATTCTTTTGCACCGCATAGCGCAGCCAAGATCACAGCACGAGGAAAGCAGTACATCTCGTTGCAATTGAGCGAATGTGCAAAGGACTGTCTACATTCGCGTCAATTCCCTCAGGGTACGCAAACAAGGCCGTGACTGCAGGAAATATCCGGTGTTTCCCTATGTCAGCCCTAAAAGAGGTGCTACCCTACTTCATCATTGTTCGGAAATGACCATTTCTGGTATGTAATTTGCGATGAGTCGGGATATACTAGCCCGGCGTGCATTAGCCCGACAGAAGTTCCTCTCAACGCCGCGGGGCTGCGCTAGACCATTATGGGGATTGAATTGCGATCTCACACCTACACCCACTCCGGCGTCCATCATCGTGAGACCTCAACACTTTGTTAAAATGGACCGGCTACCTCAAAGTGTCGACCACTGGCAACCTTACCAGGCACGTATTGAGATTCGCGTTGAAGGCATGCCCGAGACCCACTACTGCATTGTGATCCCAACGACACAGCCGACATAGCACGGTCGGACCGACTCAATGTCAGAAACTGAAATAACCACGATCCTGATGGAAGAGAGAGAGAGAGAGAGAGGCACTTGATTGATGCCTAGCATAGCCAGGCGCTAGTCGCATCATCTGCCGCCTGAGGGGATGCGGAGTTAACTAGTGAGATGCGCAACTACCATGATGTCTGAGAACTAGTTTTCGGAGTCGAAAAAGCAAAGGGGGGGCTGGAATTGACGTCATTTTCATTGAGTTTGAATGCTGTAGACTTCTGAGTGTAGTACTTTGTCCTTTGAGGTCATTCTTTAGTGCTGATGATTTCTGCAACCAAGGGGCACAGAAGACTCCTTCCCTAGGTCATACCCACCGAACGACTAGTACAATTGAAACACAGGCAAGGATAGTTGAGGCAATTCCTTAGTCGTAGGACCCTATGGGAGGAATTGCGGCTAAATGAGCGGTGAGATGAGATCCGTACTGTCAGCAACGGGTCTCACTCGGCGATCCTGCAATATATTTACTCTCCATTAGGATACTGTTGCGCACGAAATTGTGCTCTTTTCTTTTTAGCTTGGAGTGGGTCTCTCGCGTGCAACCTCGCCGAGGAATCAAATGCAGTAATGGAAGCCAATGGCACCGTAAGCTTAGGACACGCACGGCAATCCTCCAGCATGGATCGCTGCATGCTTACGGTGTTGCTCCGCGCGGATCTGGAAAGCCCGCAAATGCGTGGCGAGACTATATTCCGGTGTAAGCATAGTAGGAGTGGCACAGCATTCTTCCAGCAAGGATCACATAACGCAATAGCAAACCAAATTTTACGCTCACCTCTCGCACGCCCTTCCCTAGATAGCATTCGCCGAAGCAGTGTGACGGTGCCAACAAACGATCCACTCTTTCGCGTCCCACTTGCGCATGCTAAGAAGCGACATTCAGTCGTGCGACTTAAGGCACGCCAGGACAACGGGACAGACCGTGTTTATCTGTTTCAGCAGGGGCGCAGGAACAATGCTTTGATTGGTGGAGGGAAGACCGGGATTTCTGCCCTATCCTGCTGTGGGCTGAGCTACGTTCTATCTGGTACGCACTCTATTGTTGCTTCGCAAAGTCTTACCTAACGGTGAATAAATTGGAAGGAAGAAGAGCAAGTGGTTCGAGAAACTTGCTCATTCGATCAGGAGAGGGAAAATTTGCCGCCACCAGGGTGTTCGCCGGCCCCGAAAACTGCTACTGTATGGGCGACGAGTAACCAACGCATCGACCGTCTGGCTTACTCGACCTTAGAAACCGGATATCTACCATTTTGCGCATGTGTCCTTCAAAATCTTTGTGATTTTTTGGACCTGTTTCTCCAAATTAACATTGGTTTGCAAGAACTGTGATAGGCTAGAAACTCACCCTGTCATCCTGGTCAAACAAATCGAAGTGATTCCCAAAAACATGGTGCACTGTTTGAAATAAATCACCCCCATAACGCTCCCAACCTAGCAGTTTATCGTCTCGGTTTAGATCTACATCAACAAGTCCGTCTGGCTTCGACTTCGGTAGCGGTACGCGTGCCGTGGCTTTGAGAAGCACCACGGGTGGACATCGCGATACTGGTCGTACTCGCTGACCTGAGCCATTGCCTTGCAGAGTGCTCTCAACTCCAAACTCATCTACATGGGCACCCCAGCGTGGAGGTTCCCAGTTGTCTATGAGTTCATCGCAGACTTCAAATCGACGCATGACGTTTTTGCGCACCGACTGGGGAGTCCAGCTCGGAAATTCTGGCTCGAAATTGACAAAACGGTCGCGGTACTCTCGCCATGGCGGCGTATACGGGCTGTCGATGAGGATGATGCCGGCGGCGAAAAGATGTTGGGTGTCATGCTCGGTGTGCCGCCGCTCGTCGTCCAACTGTCGCGCAATCTGGAGAGACAGAAGTCCGCCCAACGACCAGCCTTTTAACAAAGATGTTCAAGTAAGCGATTTGTGCAGAGCCGGGGCGAAAGGTATTGATAACTCTATACTAACCCCCAAGAAAAATCGGTCCCGTTTTCCTAACCATCCTGATGAATGTGACGTATTCTTGCGCCATCTCTACAATTCCCCCTGCCCAGCCTCCGTCGCTCTCGAATTTGGGGTCATGGATACCGTAGACGCTGCGACCGAGATCGCCCAACATGAAATAATTGAAAATCGTGCCTCCACCATCGTGAATAAGAAAGAGGGGAGCTGCATTGCCGGGAGCGTTCTGCAGCTGGATAGGATTCGATTCAAGAAAAGTCATGGCGAAAGACAAATGCAGAGGGGTAAAACCAAGAGAGCAAGCCGGACGTTTTTAACAAGCAGCGATTCTAATGAGAGCACAGTGACGCGACTGAGCCTCGAAGTCAGTCTGCAGTGGGTTCTGCGGCCTTGGCCTTCACCTCAGAGCGCGTCGTCTCACCACATACAATCACCCGCTAACAGCGGCCCGCAGCGGCAACTAATGAGCATGGGCATGCGGGGGCTCGGCAGGCGTTTGTTTGCCGAGTACGGCCCGGAGGAATCCAGCCAGGGTCTCAGCCACACCAGGTACTGTACATCAATTGCGGGGACCGTACCGCAACGCCTGCCGCGTCGTGGCATTGATTGTGTGCAGGGCATCCCTGCACCGGCTGCAAGCGCTGACACAACTAACTAGGCCCCTTTCGTACGCACTGTGGCTCGCCTCAATAAAACCGTTTTCGGTCCCCCTTTCCTAACGTGCTCTCGACAACACCTCATCAGGCGCTAACACAACCAACTGGGCCCCTTTCGTACGCACTGTGCCTTGCCTCAATAAACCCGTTTTCGGTCCCCTTTCCCAACGTGCTCTCGACAACACCTCATCAAATTCGTTCTGGTCGGAATACCGCTTTGTTCCTGTTGTGACAACATGGCAAACTCTGGAGAGGGCTCCGCCGGCCAGAAGTCAAAGGTGGGCAAGGTCCTGCGGAAGAAGCTCGGCCAGGGCGGGTTCGTGCGAATTTTGGGCTATGCCACTTGGTTCGACCGCTTGCTCATGACAGTAGCAGCTGTCTGCTCTGCGGGGGCAGGCGCAGCGCTGCCGATTATGACCATTGTGTTTGGCAAGCTTGTCGGCAGCTTCACGGGCTACTTCACGGCGGGATCAGCCGTCACCGAGAAGGAGTTTCGCCATGGCGTGGATCGCAACGCCCTTTACCTTTTTTTGCTCTTTATCGGCAAGTTCGCTCTCGGATACGTCTCGACGTATGCCTTCCGCATGAGCGGCATTCGCATTTCGGCGGCGCTGCGCCTCGCGTATCTTTCTTCGCTTTTCGAGCTCCCCGTTAGTGTCATCGACAAGCTGCCGGCGGGCGAGGCTACCGACGCCCTGACGAATATTGCAAACACCATTCAGTTCTCCATATCAGACAAATTGGGCTCGCTGGTGCAAGGCTTCTCACTTGTGATTGCGGCCTATGTCATTGCCTTCGTCTACTCGTGGAGGCTGACACTTGTATCAAGCTCGGTCATTATCTTTGTTACCATCATGCTGAGGATCACAACGCCTCATCTTATGAAGCACTATATTTCGATAATAGGGATGAATGCGGGGGCATCTGGTGTAGCTGGCCAGGTCCTCCAAGGAATACGAACCATCAAGTCGCTTGGTGCCGAAGAGGAGGCTATGCGATGGCACAGTAAATTCCTGGACCTTGCCCAAGTATCCGGGTCTAAGCTGTCGATCTGGGTGTCGATGCAGTTCTGGCCGGCTTTTTTTGCCACGTACGCAAATATGGCACTTACCTTCTGGACTGGCGTCAAGTTCTACTCAGAGGGCTTAGTTCCAGGCGTCGGCAATCTTACCACGTAAGTTAACGGCAGTCCACTCCTCGTATTGTTGTCTTTTACCTAACAATGCTATACACAGTGTCCTGTTCGCAGTCTTGATTGTCCTGGCAGGAATTGGCAACATCTTCACACCCTTGCAATCCATCATTCGAGCCTCTTCTGCCTCAGTCTCAGTCTGGAAAATTATAGATGCGCCGAAGTCGAAGCCCGGCGGGCTTCAGCCACCAGATGTCAAGGCTGAGGAGGATGTCAAATTCGAGAACGTGCGATTCACGTATCCCAGCAGACCCGACGCAGAGATCTTGAAAGGTGTCAATTTTACGATAAAGAGTGGACAAGTAACCGCCTTTGTCGGTCATTCTGGCTGTGGAAAGAGTACAATTGTCGCGCTGCTGGAAAGGTGGTATGAGCTATCGGACATCAACGAACCACTCTCCAATGCGGCCACGGTGACTCAGATTAAAATCGAAGCCCCGATACCAGACGGCTCGGAGACGAGCGACTCAACGGGGGTCGAGGAGAACAAAGTTGAAGAGAAGAGCGAGAGTGGCGTGAAGAGTGAGGCTGGCGTGTTCCAGAATGCCGGTCGGATCCTGGTCGGTGAGCGCAGCCTCGAGGAGATCGATCGCAAGTGGTGGCGGTCTCAGATCGGTCTCGTACAGCAAGAGCCAGTACTTTTCAACGAGACCATCTTCGAAAACGTATCAAAAGGCCTTCTTGGTTCTCAGTGGGAGGATGCGCCACGTGAAGAGAAGTTTCAGCTGGTGGAGGAGGCATGCAGAGAAGCGTTCGCGGATGAATATATTTCAAAATTTCCCCAGGGCTACGACACCGTCGTGGGCGAGAGCGGGATCAAACTATCAGGAGGGCAGCGACAACGTTTGGCCATTGCACGCAGCATCATCAAGAAGCCTACGATCCTGATCCTTGACGAAGCGACGAGTTCGATCGATGTTCGCGGTGAGCAGCTCGTCTCTGCAGCGCTAGACCGTGCATCTAGAGGAAGGACGACTGTCGTCATAGCGCATCGTCTGTCCACAATCCGACGTGCTGATCACATCGTTTTGCTTCAAGAAGGCAGGACCATCGAGGAGGGAACACACGATGAACTGGTAACCAAAGAAGGCGGCCTCTACTCTGACCTTGTTCAGGCATCAAACCTTGAGTTTGGCCATCAAGAAGAGGAAGCACGGATTCAACATGAAGAAGGCGAGTCCGAGACGTCGCGTCCCGAGAAGCAGCAAAACTCTGTGCAGGAGCATAAGAGCCTCAATAGCGTATTACACAAAGTGAAAGCAAAAGTATCCTTCCGATCGGTCGGATATTTGTTGATTGAACAGAAGCGCTACTACCTTCTCTACTTCTTCGCACTTGCTGGCGCGATGGGTGCAGGTGCTGCTGTACCCATACAAGCTTGGATCTTCTCGCACATCATCGCCGTCTTTCAAGAAACCGACAAACACAAATTAAAAGACGATGGGAGCTTCTGGGCTCTGATGCTCTTTATCGTAGCCATTGCCGCGGCCATCTCCTACGCCACTATCGGCTACTTCAGTAACACGATTTCTTTCCGCGTCAGCACGGTGTACAGGAAAAGCTACTTTGAAAGCGTTCTTACGAAGCCGATTCATTGGTTCGACGAAGAAGACCGCTCGTTCGGCACTTTGACTGGACAGCTTGGGAGCGATCCTCAACAGCTTCAAGAGTTGCTGGGTGTCAATATCGCTTTCCCGCTCATTGCTATCTTTAACCTCATGGGCTGTACCATCGTCAGCTTCATCTTTGGCTGGAAACTGAGTCTAGTGATCTTCTTCGCCTCGCTTCCAGTCATTCTGATTGCGGCTTTCTTCCGCATCCGCTACGAGATGTTATTTGTCGCTATGAATGAGAAAGTCTTTGCGGAGTCGAGCAAGTTTGCCGCTGAAGCAATCACTTCCTTCCGGACCGTTACGGCTCTGACTCTGGAAGACGCCATCTCAAAAAGATACAAGTCACTGTTGGATGGACATATCCACGATGCCTTCCTGAAGGCTCGGTTCACTATCCTCATCTTCGCATTGAGCGACAGCTTAGAATTCTGCTCGATGGCTCTCGGCTTCTGGTACGGAGGCCGACTGTTGGCGACGAGAGAGTATGACTCTTTGCAATTCTTCATCATCTACGCCGCACTCATCCAGGGCGCTCAAGCAGCCGGACAGTTCCTTGCGATTGGACCGAACGTTGCCAATGCTACTGCGGCAGCCAATCGCATCATCGCTTATCGGCAAGGTTCTGAATCCATCTCTGCCAAGAAGAGCGACAATGACAGCGAAAAACCTACTGGTTGCAAACTCGAATTCCGCAACGTGGGCTTCCAATACCCAACTCGAGACGTACCAGTCTACAGAAATCTCTCATTTACTATTGAGCCGGGACAATTTGTGGCTTTTGTAGGCCCATCAGGCTGCGGCAAGACGACCATCATCTCGTTGCTCGAACGCTTCTACAGCGTCAACACGGGCTCCATTCTCATCAACGACCAAAACATCACCGGCCTCTCTCTATCACACTACCGCAGCCTATGCGGCCTAGTGACGCAAGAGCCCACCCTCTTCGATGGGACGGTACGAGAGAATCTCATACTCGGGCTACCATCCGGATCCGCTACTCCACAAGACGCCATCGACGCCGCATGTAAGGCAGCCGAAATCTACGACTTTGTCGTGTCACTCTCTCAATCTTTCGATACGCCCCTCTCTGCAGGCATGCACTCGAGTCTCTCGGGCGGCCAGAAGCAGCGCTTGTGTATTGCGCGAGCTCTTCTGCGAACCCCGCAACTGTTGATGTTGGACGAAGCGACCAATAGTCTTGACAGTGTGAGTGAGGGTTTAGTGCAAAAGGCTATCGAACAGCTGGGCGGCAGCAGGGCGCTGACGATCATTGTGGTCGCACATCGATTGGCGACGGTGCAGCGTGCGGATCGCATCATTGTCATGGGTGATGGAGGTGTAACTCTGGAGGATGGCACGCACAGTGAATTGATACAGAAGAAAGGCGTTTATTGGGATATGTGTAAGGCGCAGGCTTTGGATCGGTAAAATAGATAGGGAATTTTCATTGTTTGCTCTTCGGTTACAACATGGCGAGCTCTACAGACGAGTAGAAAAGCACGGATGAAGCAATGTTCGTCATGCGGAACACTCGACAGAGGTCAGGACAGCGAAATGCTCCTAGCACTATCCGCCGGGAGAGCGACGTTGATTGTCTACGGATGCAATCTAGCTCAGCTAAGAGAAGCAAGGACGGGAGCCCAATTACGACTATCATCGTTCCATTGTTCTTCGATTAACAAAAAAGATTCGCGTGGGTTCCATCACTACGAGACTCTCTTGTAGCCAATCCACCAGGTCACAAAGAACTTGGAAGTTCTACCAAACATAGAGCTTTTTGTGGTACGCTCCACACTTCTGCGCTTTTATGTCTTTATGTAGACAACGGGCCGGTCACTGCCATCTCCAATGGCCTGATCGATCGGCAGCATACTTCAAATGTTAAGATGCCTCTGATCGGACTAAGTAACTGGGCCTTGCTACAGTAAGACTCTTTACGTAACCAGCGAAGCAGTCGACACAGCTCTTCTCGTGTCAGGCGTGCTCCCAAGATTACTCTCGGGCGTACAATTTGTAATAAAGAGCGGGTAATTACAGTAGTCGGTGGGGAAAGGAAGGAGTGAGATGGCCTGACATGGCCTAACATATCGGCCCGTTTCAGACCAACGTTGCGCTGCTTATGATTGAATCGCTGACTTCGCCGGAGGTGGGCAGCCGCACTAACGTGCATTACTCCATGTCCCTCTATTATCCGGCATATCTTCACATTGCATAAGTTTGTGGCCCCGGCTGGAGCCCTGTGAGCTGTGCCACACGGAATGCAGGGGATGAGTACAGCCCCAGCCGCAGGGTAGTCTGATGGGGAAGATCCACTCGGAGTAGATCACCATCTCGCACTGCCATTGGCTAGTGGTTATTGCCAATACGGCACTAATCTGGCGTGACTGGATCCTCTTCACACCTTCGTTATTGCGGAAGGAATTTGTCTATCACCGCGGTTCATTTGTCAGAGACTGATTGCTAAATGGAGGGCAATATTTCACTCATAATGAGTAGCACCAAATACCCGGGAAGGAGATCCGTCACTCTGTGAAAAATGGGTGTGCGGAGATCTAACGGGAGCTGGACGTGACAGGTTTCTGGCAGGTGGACTAG
>MCFA01000491.1:0-12176 GCA_002105025.1 Clohesyomyces aquaticus
AAAAGAGGTTAGGTCTTGCTACCTTTAAAGTAGTAACGTGGGTTTTGCTACCCTTAGCTAGAGTAGATTACATTAAAGTGTTGCTTATTTTGCTTAAGGGCGTTTAAAATGTTATAGTACTACTTCTACTAGGTCTTAAGTTCTAGAAAGAAGACAAGGGCTTAGTAGTTGTTAGTAGAAGCAGTAGTCTTGTTAGTTAATTCTTAGGGCAAAGATAAGGTCTTATAATGTAGAGTAATCTTATAGTATTAAAGGTATAATCTATAAGGATTAGGTAACTAATATATTAAGTATAACTAAGAAGATTAAACGCGAACTTCTATAAGAGTAGTTTGCCTTCTAGATATAGAGATACATAATGTTAAGTGCTCTATCTTGCTCTGCTTGCTCTATGAGATTAGTGAGAGCACTAGGAGCATCTAACATGCAACTTGCTCTGCTTGCTCTGTTGTGTTAGGGAGAGCGCAGAGAGCGCCAAGCCCTCTTGCTTAGTCAGCGACTCTGCTCTGTTGTTTCCTTTAGTTCCGACAGAGCAACTCCCTCAAGGCGACTAGTCATAGTGAGGCTAGCGCTAGTGGTTCGTAACACTACTATAGCCTTAAATAAATTTGTCTATGTATATTTAAAGCTATAGTTTAGTTTTTAGAGCTTCTCCTATAGGTAGAAGAACTATTCTAATTTAGATATAGATCCCCTAATAGCTATACTTATAAAGCGAGCCTTAAAAGCTAGGAAAGTTTTTTCTTTGTCTATCCTTAGCACCTTAAAAGCCTGTTACGCCTTAACCTCTTTGTTACCTATAATAAAATAAGTTTATAAAAGCTTAATTATTTCCTTAGCAGTTCTAAACTAATACCTATCTAAACTAGATAGGTATTAGGGTTTAAGGTATTCCTTTGTAATGCTTGCTATGTGTCCCTATACTAACGCTATACACGCGCGCTTACTCTAATAGTAATCTAGATTAATATTAAAGCAATTTATAATTAACGCTTGCTATTGTTTAAAAGTTAAATTGCTACTATATATTAGGCAATTAATCTTTAGCGTGCGTTTAGTGAGGTAGAGTTATAAGGGTAGAGAGAATTAAGGTATTGTTAGAAGTAATTTAGTAGTTAAAACAGGCAGGTTAGAACTGTTAGCGTAGATTAGCTAAGCAAGTTGCGCCTATAATTAAGCAATCTAGTCCTTAAAGGCCTTTCTACTAGAGTTTGCCTTTAAATTAGGTAGGTAAGTAGCTTTAGGTTCTATAGAAGCAGGTTTAGCTATAGTTAGGGTAGGTAATTGTTTGCCTCTAGCTAGGAATTGTCCTTAGCTAGAGCAGGTATTAATCCTAGCAGGATTAGAGGAGGGGAGTAAGTAGTTAGACATTAGCGCTTGCCTCTAATTCTAATAGGTTCTTAGTAGTCTCTAAGTCCTTACCTTAGCGCACTCTACGTAACTTTTCTAAAGGCAGTTCTAATCTAGTAAAATAGAAAGTTCTAAACCTAAAGGCTTTAGTTAACAGGAAGTCTCTAAGATCCTGTCTATAGACTAAGTAAATTAAAGTAATAGTATATAAGTATTATAACCTAAACTAAATTAGGCATGTCTTAGGGCTTAGACATAGTTAAACACATAATTAATATAATATTATTAAAAGAGGCTGTCACTAGCAGAAGCAAGTTTTTCTATATAATATAACAGCGTAGGCATAACAATAGGTCTAAATGTAGTAGGAATCTACTTAGAGGCATATAGAAGTACATAGGGACTTAGAACCTAGGAATTCTATTAACACCTATAGGCCTTATATAAAAAGATATAGAAAAACTACTAAGCTAGCTATAGAGAGAAAGGAGACTATATACATAAGGGAATAGGAGTATAGCAGGGGTATAGAGAGCATAGGGGTTAGACCTAATATAGTACTTGTTTAAGCCTAATATAGAACGCGTTTAGACCTAATGCAGGACATGTTTAGACCTAAAGAGAAATTAGCATAGAACAAGGTCGCTACCTTGTTATACTAAGATGTTAGAATATAAAAAATTATCTTTATCCTTAGCTAGCTCTCTCTCTAATTCTAATTTAATAATAAGAGGCTAGCTCTTAGTAGCCTTCTAGCGAGCAGCGTTCTCCTGCTCTATTCTCTCTACTCTATGCTTTTTCTCTACTAAAAAGAAAGCGTAGGGGTTGTTATTGCTTTAAAAAGTTGCTATAATAGTAGCTGCTAGTATAGAGTCCTCTAAATAAGTAAACTTATACTAATAATTTACTATAGAGCTCTATGCCTTAAAGGACTTAAGGAGAGCCTCTCTTTAAGTTTAAGAGCTGTTTTCTAACTACATTAAGACGTCTCTCTTCTTTGGCTCGCCTTTCTTATGTCTCTTACTCTATTTCTTGCTATAGTTCCTTAGATTTAATTAAATTGTCTTCTACTTAGTAAATATACTAGCCCTTTCTTGCCTTTTCCTAGCTGCTAATTGACGCTTAAGGGTAGTAATTTTATTTTCTTAACGCTTTTTAACTATCTCTTATGCTTCTAAAGCATAAATAGAGCCTCTACTAGCAGTAATTACTCTCTTTTACGTTTATAGCGCTTAGCTCTAGCGTTCTCTACTGCCCTTATAAGTAGAAGCTCCTCTTTATACCTAGAGGCGCTAATTGCCTATAACTTAGCGCCTTTAAAGTAGCGTTTAACGTTATTAAGTACGTTATTTAAGAGCAATAGAGCTACTTGTTTAATAAAACCTATTAATCTTATACTTTAATAGCGTAGGGTCCTAATAGTAAGGGGGGTCTCCTAGCTAAAGGCCCTAGGCTTAGGTATATAACAAGGAGGAGTAGTTATAGAGTTAAACTGTTTTTAGGCAGCAGCAACAAATTCGAGCTAGTTTTAGGCCTCTTTTAACCTATACCTAGGGTTTTTAATAAGGTTCTATTTATCTCTCTCTAAATTAGAGGAGTTAAAGCTAGGGGTTAGGCCTCTAATCTCTAAATCTGCCTAAGTATAATGCTCTTTTGCTTATAGAGAAACCTCTAGTAGCTTAGACACTAACTCCTTAGCCCTTAACTTAGATAGTATAACCTCTAGTTTAAAGAGTTAAAGCCTAGTCTTTCTCTATCTACTAAGTATTATCTACCCTGCTACTACTTTAGGAGCTAGAAGTAGCTTATATCTAGTAGTTAGAGAAAGTGAGTAGTATATAGAGAGAGAGTAAATAACTAGATCTTTTTACTATTTACGCACTTAATAAACTCCTTAGTAAAGTAAGAACTATAGCTATCTATAAAGAGAAGTCTTTAGTTGCCTATTGCTTGCTCTTTAGTTTGCTTATAAAAGTGTTTAACCTAATCTAAACTTGTCTTGTTATTATTATAGCCTATTTCTATCTTATTTATAAAGTAATTATTAGGTAGATCTATTACCTAGCCCTTAAGTATAGTAGTAGCTTTACTTGGCCTATGTATAACTTCGCTTTTTTTTAAAAAGGCCTCGCTACGCTTAGCCCCCTAGGCTTAATAATAATTATAGCTTAACTATAAAGTAGAAAAGCAATAATTTAATCTAATAAGAATTTAAATAATAAAAGGAGTATTATATATTTATGTTACATAGAAAAGATTAAACAAGAGTTGCTTAAATATATAAGGCGAGATAGATTAGTAAGCAATTCTCTAAGTCGCTAATTAGCTAATTAAGTTACGTGATCTTAGACTATAACATACTCCCTAGCGTAGGCGCGCATCTATGTAAGTATTCTTGCTATGAATTTATAGCTTATAATAAACCCTAAAAGCGTTACACTGCTTGTTTTACCCCTAGTAAGCATCTCTAAGAATTCCCTTATACTAAGCGTTTTCTAGGAGTCTCCTTTCTTTAGCACGTTATTTTATAATATTGCGTTGTATTTATAGCCTAAGCATTGTTAACATTATACTATAACTATAGCTAGAGCCTTATTCTCTATATAAGGTCATGCCTCTATTATAAGGCTCTATAGAGCATTGTCTAATTATCTAGCATTAAGATACTACGTAGAATGCTTCTTTTCTATGAATTCCTATGCGTAGGCAGTGTAGTTACTACTCTTGCTACAAGGCTTATACGCTTAAAAACGCGCGTACGTAGATTAGCTACGTCCTTTAGCTACGTAGGATTTTCTAATTATAGTATATAGTTATTGTTATACTAACAAAGTAATCTTCTAGCTTATAAATAACGCGCGCGAGCTCTAGAGAGTAGCGTAGGACAGTTATAATTGCTAGCCTAGTTACCTATAGATCTCCTAGGCTATAGCTCCTTAGTCTATAAGTAGCAGGTCTCCTGCTTACTTTAAACCTTCTAACCTTTATCCTTAGGCTCCTAACTCTTTCTACTTCCTGCCTTTCCTCTCTTCTTCCCTCCTTTACCTCTCTAAGCCTCTCCCTCTTCTCTTCTCCTCTCTCTTCTCTAGCTTCTTTTCTCTCTTCTCTAAGCCTCTTCTACTCACTTTCTAACTCCTGTTTATGCTCTCCTAAGGTAAGTGTTCCCTGCTTCTGCTAATCCTTTCGTTCTTGCTAATTCTTATAGATAAGCAAGAACAAGGTTACTTATAGCTCTAAGGCTCCTTCTAGCAGTCACGTTAAGCGCCCTTGCAAGTCTCAAGCGCAGGGCTATAAGAAGTCCCTAGACAAAGCTAAGTCTAGTAATGTAGGCTTAGAGGTTAAGAACTCTAAGGATAAGGAAAATAAGATTATAGCTAACGTCTTATAATCTAAGCCTGCTACTATGCCTCGTAAGTTTTCGCGCCTTAAGACTATAGTGTCTAAGTCTCTAACTTAGCTAAAAAACCTAAAGCACTAGAAGGCAACTCTAGCCTTTTCTAGCAATTTTCCTAGCAATATCCTGTCCTAGTTTACTCTTAATAATAAGCCTAAGAGGAAGACTAAGGCTTTCTACATGCCTATAAAGGCTTAGCTTGTTAAGGGCCCTCTTAACAAGGTTCCCTGCTAAGGGTGCGTCTAATCTATAATCTCTAGGCTTAATAAGAATTAGCACTGTTACTCTATATTATATAATCCTAGTTTTAAAGACATAAGATGCTTAAAGTATACTACTGCTTTCTATAAGCCTATATAAGTGTTTCCTAATCCTTAAGCTACTATTGCTAATAGTTAAAAATAGTAATAACTTCTTAGTGCTACTTGTCTATATATAGTTTGCTTTAAATTAGTCTCTCTTAGAGAGAAAGCGCATTAATATAAGTATATGTTAGTTAACTAGGGTTCATGAACAATGTACGCCCAAAGGCGTACACAGAAAGGGTTAAGCAGACACGTAGATTAGTTCTATAATAGATGCTACCTCTTGTCTTAGCTAAGACAAGAGGTTATAACCTCCTGCTAAGCCCCGCATAGATGCTACATAAGGTAAGCTTATATAACTCCATGCAAGGCTAGAAATCTATGTATAGACACTAGCAACTTTTTACCTTTGTTAATTAGCTGCCTATATGCCTGCTCCTTTCCTTCTCTCCTAGAGTAGACCTTCTATACTCCTCTCCTTAATAATATCTGCTAGCTTCTTAGCCTATGTATAATTTGCCTTGCCTATAGGATACTGTCTATGCTCTGCTAAAGCACGTAGAAGTTCTTGCTATATTACATAAGGAAAGTTGTTAAAATCCTATGTTGTCTATCCTTTAAAGTCTTTATAGTCCTATAGTGCGTACTTTCCTCTTAGCAGCTTACGTATGTTGCTAAGGATATAGACTACATATAATGTTTGTTCTTGTTATATAGGGAGGCAGTTATACGTATCTAGGCAGTTATGTAGAAGCTTTAGATCTACCTCTCTACGTAGGATTGTCTTAGAAACATAAGTAACCCCTAACAACTCTTTGTATTCCTTAGCAATAGAAGGAGGGGCTATTATAGGCGTATAGGAGCTTAGTAAGCGCGTTCCCGTGCGGTTAAGAGACAGAGAGGGGGGGGAGGTAGGTGCTAGTTGCGTTCGTACGGCGATTGTCTTGGGGGGGGGGGGGGTAGGTAAGGTCGATTGAGTTGATGGGGGTCGAGGTTGATCAAGAGGCGGAGGGAGGGAGATGTTAATAATCGCCTTTCGTGCGGGCGATTAGTCCCTAGGGGGTAGTGTTTGACGAGGCGGGCTGTTAATAAGGGGCCCTCCTCTGCGTGGCTACGCACGTGGTAGGATCCTGCTTAACAGCCTAGTCGTCTCCTCTATGTAGCTACGCATATAGTAGATAACTAGATTCGTATAGCCTATATTAAACAGGAGACTCTAGGGCACATAAAGGCTTAGCAAAAAGGGGTCAACACCCTCTCTACGTGGCTACGCACGTAGTAGGTGTAGGCTTTAGTGCTAGGCTTGCTCTTATATAATTAGTTAATCTAGGAGCGCGTGTAAAGCCTTAGCTACGAGCTCTCTCTACGTAGCTACGCACGTAGTAGGTGTAAGCTTCTTTATACGCTAGTAGTTTTATTATACTTTGCTAATCTGTCTATTAAAGGACAGCGTCTTCTCTATGTGGCTACGCACGTAGTAAACAGTCTGTTAACAGACTAATTAGTGTTAGTTAACTAGGGTTTATAAACAATGTACGCCTAAAGGCGTATATAGAAAGGGTTAAGCAGACACGTAGATTAGTTCTATAATAGATGCTACCTCTCGTCTTAGCTAAGACAAGAGGTTATAACCTCCTGCTAAGCCCCGCATGGATGCCACATGAGGTAAGCTCATGTGACTCCGCGCAAGGCTAGAAATCTATGTATAGACAGTATAACCTTTATTTCCTTTTTCTAAGATTACTTTTCTAATATTTTTAGCAGCTAAAAATGCTTAAGAAGGTTAGAATCCTTGTTAAGGCTCTTATTAAGTCTATAAACTTAAAGAAAATCTTCTACTAGCTGCTCTGCTATAACGTTAAAGCAAAGATTACTAATATTCTAGTAAAAGACTTCTAGGCGTTTATTAAAGGTTATATTATTAATTTTAAGGATTAGAAAACTCTATAACCCTTATCTACTTAAAAAAAGGCCTTTAATTCCTAGCTTTCTTCTCTAAGTCTAACTCCTAAGGGTTGTTATTAGAAGGATAATCTATTTAAGGACGAGGACTATAATCTTAGCATAATTTCTAGATCTAGTTTAAGGTAACATTTGCTTATAGCTTAGCTTTACTCTGCTGCTAATCCTTTTTCTTCTCTATTTAAGTAGCTATTATTTTAGCTACTTAGTCGTGCTATTTATAAGGCTTATAAGGATATTATAGTAGAGCCTGCTACTTGTCTTAGTTCTAAGGATTATCTGTCTTAGTTGTCTAGTTATACTAGTTCTAAGGTTTACGACAATCCTTTGCTCTAGGGGAGTTTAGAGCAGCAATTTAATAAGCTTTTAAATGAAATTAAGCAGATGCTTAATGTAATAGAGAAGCTTATAAGGGAGGCTCTAGTAGCTAAGGGTGTATATAAAGAGAATCTAGAGTAGTTTATAACTATGTCTAGCTAGCACTTATAATGCTTATAGCATTGCTTAAACTAGGCTTATATACTATACTAGATTGTTAGGCTCTATATAAGCTTTTACTCTACTTTAGATTTCCTAACTCTATATAAGTCTTTCTCTACTTAAATTTAATCCTCTTCTTTAAGATTCTTTGCTTATAATTTAAAGTCTTAAAGGTTAAGATAATCTTTAAAACGCTTAAATTATTGCTTTATAAGACTCTTAGTTAGGCTATTAGCTAGCATCTTAGTAGTAGCTAAGTATTCTACTTTAAATAATCCTTGCTAGTATTCTTAACGCACCTACATGTTATATATGTTAACATGCCTAAGCTTAGTTTAGATCCTTTTGTTTTTGCTAATAACTAGCTAGATTATTTAGGCATTGTTATAGTAGATTGTCTATATAGCTCCTAGGTCTAATTAGATTTTGTTAAAGAATTGTTTAAGAGCTATAGATTCTCTAGCAACGTTGCTAAGTACAAGAGGCTTAGCTTTAGTTGTTAAAGTTATAACTATAGGCTAACGAGCTGCTTTCTAAGTAATTATACCCCTAAACAGTAGCATAATATATCTATATAAGGATCTATAAGTCTCTAAATTATTAGCAAAGGATACGTTATAGCAAATTATAAGCTTAGGCCTACTATAGTTTCTATACATAATTGCCTAATAGCAGGTCCTCTAGAGGTAAATAATTAGCTAATAGACAGCCTTAAAATGTTAAACGCTTAGATTTATAAAGAAGCGTGATAGTAGCAAAGTTAAATAAGCAATATTAGGCTAAATTATTATTACTATATAAAAGACGCTTCCTACATGCTTCTAGTACCTTTTAATATCTTGCTTAGATGCTTCTTTTATAGATTTAACAAGTTTCTCTAATAGAAGAGGCGTTACTAGGAAAGAGTTTGTCTTATTTAGACTAAACTTCTTAGTAACTTTTTTAATATAGGCGTTATAAACTAAAGTAATAGTTCTTTAATCTCTATTATAGATTACTTACACGCCTAGGAACTATTTAACTAGCTCTATAAACTTAATTATATACTTGTCTTCTATAATTTAGAAAAGCTTATAGGCTTTCTTTTAATAATCCTTATAGAAAAGAAGCAAAATATTATTAACGTAGAAGAGTATAAAAATTATTTAATCTTTATTAAAAAAAAAAAAGTTCCTTGTTTAAGGCTATAAGTCCTATGTTCTATAAAGTGTCTACGAACTCCTTATACTAGAGCAGGAGAGACTCCCTTAGCCTATATAATGCTTTCTAGAGCCTCGCACACTTTCCTTCTATTTTAAACCTATCTAGTAGTTCTATAGTAACAAACAAGTTTAAGCGTTAGTAGGCATTAAAGAATGCTCCTACTACGTTCTATTATAGTACCTCTAGGTTAAATTCTGCTATAATAGCTATAGCTGCTTAAAAAGACTTTGCTATAAGCATTGCTATATATGTTTGCTATAAGGAATCTATTTCCTAGAGGTCTCCTTATATAATAATCCTTGCTTTAATCTTGTTAAGTATCTTGTCTTTGTTAAACTTATATATCTATACCTATTTTAAAGGTAAAGGATTTATAGAGCTCTTAGAACAGCTAATTACTTTCTAAGTATTGTTCTCTCTTAGCACCTAGATCTCTTTATGTAAGGCTTTAATAAAAAGATTACTTAAAGGATACTTACGTTCTTCTATAAGCTGCTTCTATAAAGTTAGTAGAGAAAGAAGATTCTCCCTCCTAAGGCGCCTTTATAGCGTAGAGTGTTATAGTTAGTAGCTAAGTATTGCTACTATAACTACTTCTATTATAGTTTTATATAGCTAATTGCTTATAAACTCTTTTAAGCATTGTTTAAATGCTCCTAAGTAAAATTAGTATATAAAATTATAAATTAGATTATCTAGATTCTTAATATTGCTAATTAATATTATTACTAACTTGTTGCCTCTACTCTCTAGCTAATTGTTAGTATTATTGTCTTGCTTCTTTTTTAGTTAGCTGCTTATCCTTATAGAAAGAGCGCCTTTTAGCTTTTAATTCTAATTTAGTGCTAGTATAGTTCTAGGTTATACGTAGTTTGTTACTGCTTCCTTTGCTAGCGTAAAGACTTGCTTAGCAGAGCTCTATATAACACTTAGGGGTTTAGATACAAGCCCTAAGCTTTATAAGTCTAGCTTACTAGGAGGGGAATTAGGTGTTCTACTAGTATATTTACTAAACCTCTTATCTAAGTCTCTCTTAGCATTCTGTAACGCTTCTATATGCCTACTACTAGAGGACCCTAACTCTAGTTTAGGCGTTAGTTCTAGTGTTTTAAGGCCCGTTAACTACTCTATATTATAGATTTCTAGCTAGTTATTAGCTAAACAACTAGCCTATAATAGCTTAGATTCTTTAATTTTATGTAAAGAGGCTTAGCTAGCTTCTTTAACACTTAAATAAAAGTTATTACCCCTAAAATAAGTATTTATCTTAGTATATTAAGCAGGTTTAACTCTAACCTCTCTCTTAACCCCCTAGGGAACTAGCACTCCTTTAAATGCTTCCCCTAGATCAAGCAAGTCTCCTTTATTAAGGAGATCTGCTATTTTAACAGCTTTCCTTTACAAGAGTTCTTAAGCCTTGTCCTTATAGAACGTATGCTTATTAAAAACAACGTTTTAAGTTATAATTACCTAGTTAAGGGTTAGGATCTATATATAGTAGATATTAGAAGCTCTATAGCCTACTAAATATCCTATATAACCCTATAGGTTTACTTTAAACTCTTGTTTGTTCCTACTAGCTGCTTAATCCATGTTTAAGGGATACGTGCGATAACTATAGGCAAAAGTTTAGCTCTAATTAGGGCGTAGATCTGCTGTTACGCTTCTCACACGCGCTAGTTAGTACTATTTAAAGTATAATTAAAACTATTAGTTTAAGACTTTATTTAGTGTTCTCTAACTATTTTTCTTAGCAGGGCTTATTATATATAGCTAAGCTGCTGCTTTAAGGACGTTAAGCTATAAGTGCTTTAGCAAGCGTCTCCCTTTGCTTATTATAATTGCCTTAGAGATAATCTCTTTCCCTGCTCTTTCTAAGGGTCTATTTAGTTTATAAGTATTAGGTAGCGCTATCAAACGCTTAATTCCCTTCTTAAAGGGAGAGATAATACTAAACCCTTATCTACTAACTCCTAGAAGGAAAAACCTCGAAGCATTAAAAAACGCGTTGAAACGACATAAATTCATTGAGCAAAACGCCTATAGTACTGTCCCTAGCTACGCAAGCAGCAGGAACGACAGCGAAACAGTGCAGCGACGCGATAGCGCTGCTATACTATAGTTAACATGCTAACACGTTAGCAGGAGGAACATATTACCTACCTATATAACATAATAGAGAACAAAATAAAGTATACTCTAACACTATAGAGAAGCTAACAAAAATACTAGAGGCTATAAAGAAAGAAAGAAACAAGAGAGTAAAGGCGTTAACACGCTAGCAAGAGAGGTAGTAAAGGGAATTAAAGAACAGCTCTATGTCTAGAAAACATATAACAAGATCCTCTAACACGTAAAGGAGACTAAAGCTAAGGCTAATAGTAACTTGCTAGCGACCTAACAATAGGCAAATGTTATAGCACAGGCTACGTAGCTAGCTGCCCCTAAACTAATTATTTAAGCTAGAATTAACAACGCGACTAACAAGACCCTAAGCAAGATCCTTAAAATTATCTAACTAGCTATCTCTAACGCTATCGCTGTCTACTGTTATAAGAGCAGAGACATAGACATACGCCTTAAGTCGCAAGCCTAGCAGGACGCCGTCGCAGCGGCGCTAGACCCCTAGGGAATATAGCTCCTTAGGAAGGCGTACCTAGTAGAGGTCCCTAGTATGCTATACACCCTCTTAGTTAAGAACAGCTAATCTATAGATAACTCTAACATTATATAAGACTTTAAGAAATTATTATAAAGACTCTATAGCATAACTAAGATCTTATTAATACGTTAGCTATATAACCCTAACACGCCTCTAAAACGCTAAGGAAATAACATATAAAAAACAAGAAGTTCCTTTATTATAAAGGTAAACACGTAGGCTAAACAAGAAAGAATTATTTAAAGCAGAATTATTATTAGAGCAGAATACTTTAAGGCTAGAATTTATAACAGCAACCTAGCACTAAAACAGTGCTACTAATGTAGCGCGTAAGGACATAAATAGGGCGCCTACGTAAAGGCAGCAAAATATATATAGTGCGCTAGCAACTATAATATAAGATAATACAAAGCTAGCCACGTATGCTATACTAACTATAGACAGATATATAGAGCGTAGTAGATAAGGGCGTGCCTAGCGTTTACGTAGTATAGAGCAGGCATATAGAAGCTAAGGATAGAACTAGCTATTAGGTCTAACCTAGCTAGAAATAGAGGCGAACAAAACAGCAGGCTAATTATAGTCTCTTCCCTAGGCAAACGTAACCTAAACAATAGAGAGACCTAACTACTATAGAGAAAAGGCTAACCTATAGAGGCAGCACGCGTAGCGCGCTAAGCGATATTAGACCTAAACTAAACTATAATCTTCCTAAATAAGAATAGCAGCTAAATAGAAGACGTTACTCTATTATAATAATAAAAGTACTAACAATACTCTAATATAACTATAGCATAGCAAATAGAACTAAGATAAGGCT
>MCFA01000492.1:0-12144 GCA_002105025.1 Clohesyomyces aquaticus
CCTTTAGTGTCTAGCGTCCCTTATACCTAGTATGTTACATGTGTCTGTCTCTACTCTCCCCCTCCCCTCCCTATGCTCTGTTAGTGTAGGCTCCGCGTCTACTGTTCTCCTAGCGCCTGTTATTACAACATAATGTCTAGACTGCCGTTGCAACATAACTGTCTGTCCTGTAGGACCCTCCTCTTCTACGTAGAGCAGGATCTCTGCCTCTAGTTAGTATTAGGTGTCTGTTACCCTAGGGTCCTAGCCTAGGTTCTCTCCTGCAGGAGAGAGTGACGATCTACGTCTTATGATTGTGGTTATCTAGCTTAGCGTAGTCGTAGAGGCAAGGGGCAGTGAGAGGTTCGTCTAGCCTAGGATAAGAGGTCTGACTAGGCTGCTATTTCGTCTGCGTATAGAGGGAACAGGGTGTAGAGGTTGTATTTCAAGCGTTTGTTATATAGTTGCCGTAGGTATGTACGTAGCCGTTAGTTTATAGGGGTTCGCAACTGTTTCTAACTATCGTAGGCGTGTTGTAGTGCGCGCTCTACTAAGGAAATTAACCTAGACTGTTATAGACTAGCTACCTATAACGTTATATTAGGACTTCCTTAGCTATAAAGACATAACCTAACTATTAATTAGAAGAAGGAAATAATATCCTTAAGAAACTATAACTATATATTAAATTTAGAACCTGCGTGCTATATAACGCTAATAGCAGATAAGAGAGCAAGAGCAGAGCTCTATAACATAACCTTAGACAAAACGCGTTTAGCAAGAACAGTTGCCTCTGTTAAAAAGGAACAGGCAACTATAATAAAAGAAGAGAAGAATAGTGTAACTTCTAAGATCCCTGTAGAATATAAGAAATAGACATACCTATTCTAGGAAGAGACAGGTGTAGCTATACTGCCTAGACATTAACCCTAGGACTATAAAATCGTTCTATAGGAAGGAAAGCAGCTAACTTTTAGACTAATCTACGCGTTATTAGAAACAGAACTTAGAACGCTAAGAGAATTCCTTAACAAAGCACTTAAGAAGGGTTATATTAGACTATTAACATTACTAGCAGGCTATCTACTTCTATTTATGCTAAAGAAGAATAGACCCCTATAACTATATATTAATTTTAGAAAACTTAACAACATTATAATTAAGAATTAATACCTACTACTAAATATTTTAGAGCTATAGAACTAGTTGTTCTAAGCAAAGATATTTATAGCACTTAACCTATAAGACAGATACTACTTTATTTAAATAAAAAAAAGTAAAGAATAGAAGACAGCATTTAGAACTTGCTATAGACACTATAAGTATACTATTATGCTATTTAGTCTTACTAACGTACTAGCAACGTTCTAGACACTTATTAATAACATGCTATAAGCATATCTAGACAGATTTGTTATTATATACCTAGATAATATTCTAATCTATTTAGAGACCTAAGAAGAACATGTAGAACATGTTAAAAAGGTATTAACCTTACTAGACAAAACTTACTTATAACTTAAACTAGAGAAGTATAAATTCTATAAGGAAAAAGTTAACTTCTTAGGCTATGTTATTAACTTATAAGGAGTTAAGATAAGCCTAAAGAAAATATAAGTTATTAAAAATTAGCTAAGGCTAATAAGTGTTAAAGGAATCTAGGAATTCTTAGGATTTATAAATTTTAACTAGAGATTTATTAGGGAATACTCTATAAAGACACTCCTCTTAACAAGACTAATAAAGAAAGATACACCCTTTAAATAAAAGAAAGAATAAGAAAAAGCCTTCTAATAACTTAGAGAGGCATATATTAGCCCTCTAGCTCTAATTACCTTCTAAAGCAGAGAACTGCTACGCTTTAAGACTAACGCATTAGACCTAGCTATAGGAGTATGCGTAACATAGCAACAAGACAGTTAGTAGCATCTAATTAAATACTATTTAAGGAGCTTTACTAGACTAGAATAACAGTATAACGTATATAACAAGGAACTAATAGCAATTATAAATGCTCTAGAACATTAGAGAATCTATATAGAAAGCTGCTTAGATCTAATAATCTTTATAGACTATAAAAACCTTACGTACTTTACTACTACTAAAAAACTCATAGGCTGTTAGGCCTAATAGGCAGAAAGGTTAGGACAGTATAAGTTTAAGATTATATACACGCTAGGAAAAGACAATAGAAGAGCTAACGCTCTAAGCAGACAAAGCAACTTAGTTAGAAATAAAGAAGAGGTATAAGAAACGCTTCTACGTTAGAACCCTAACGGTTTGCTAGGACCTATATAATAACTAAACGCTATCCTATACATTAATAACAACGTTCTACCTAAGCTATTGTGGGGTAGTAGCTAGGGGCTATGAGATATAGTCAGGGGCTACGAGATATAAGGGGCTCAGGGGGCAATTAGGGCGAGACATCTAGAAAGCAACACTATCTTTTTAGCATTAATTCTCTATAGAAAAATTAAGTATATAGCAGCAACATTAATCTTATGCAATGCCTTAGTAATTACTATTAACTATAGAGCGTCTTATCTCTAACTCTATAAGGATCGCTAGGAGCGTAGGTTTAGGCCTAACTCTAAGCACTTTTAAGGTATAGTATTATCCTACACCTTACTCCTCTATAAATAATAGCAAAGCCTATAGGGCGCGCTAGTAGGTAATGCTAATTACTAAGAAAACTAATATAATAATAGAAACTATAAAAGAAAGAGATAGTATAGGAATAGAATAGAAAGCACTATATAAGCTAGGAAGCACTATATAGAACAGACAGCTTAATTAGAAAGACATAGAAAGACTAGGCACGACTAGCAGAAACAGCAACATAGGAAAGACTAGGACGAGCAGCAACTATAACTACTAAAAGGAACAATAACTATTAAATTACTCCCTAAATTAGAAAGGAGAAAGCAATTATAAAATAAGACGCTTAAAACAAAGATCTAAGCACTTAGCGCTTTAGGGAACTTATGTTTATAGAGTAGCATAGGCCCCCTAGAGTGAGCCTTTCTGTTTATAACAAACGTATAGATAGAGCTTATATAACTACTGCCTATGCTATAGATACTAGCTATAGCACTATCACACGTAACCTAGGAAGGAAAGCTACTAGACAAAAGGGGTAAAGAAACAAGGAAGCGCGAGCTAACTAGGACCTATAGCATTTAGATTTAAGTCTCTGTTTAGCTTATAAAGGAAAAATGCTAATATTCTAGGAGCTAGCAAGGACCTTAAAGAGCTAAGAAAAGAAGTTTACATAGTAACAAGGAGGTTAATTTTAAGGAAAAATTAATTAGGAAGATAATTACTAACTATATAGTCTATAATTTTAGCAGCGCTATAGACCTTTATAATTATTATACTTCTAGCGTGTTTTTTAGCATTTAAATTTTTTAACTATGTATAGTTAACCTTTCTTAGCAACAAGATAGAGGAACCTAGCTGCCTTGCTAGCTTTCCTAGTGTTTCTAACACTAATAGAAGAAATCCTAAGAATAAGAAATTCTATAGCTAGTTCTAAGGGTTTAGAAAGGCTGCTAATCTAGAACCTAGCAGCCTTAATACTAGCACTAAATAACTAACGCCTAGTAAAGAGATTCGCGAAAGCAGAACTACTAGAAAACAGCCCTCTACGCCTTGCACTAAACAAGCTACCTATGTACTACGCGTAGCACTAGATCCTTATAACAATAGAGATAACATAAGCTGCCTAATTCTATTCTTTTTGCTATAGAGCTACACTCTATATTTTAATTAGACTAACGTAACTAAGTTTCTATAAGAATATAAACAAAAGGCCTTCTTATATAAATTAGTAACTATAAAAAGGTGCTTTTTATAATAGAGTTCTGTTCTAGTACTGTCTAAAGCTTTATTAAGAAAACTGCTATATATAAGACATTAGATTAGACTAAGCTTAAGACTGCTATATATAACTAATATAAGAAATATAACTTAGAGCAGCTTATAAAGCGCTAGGGTTATCTAGAGAGCTACTACGCAGCAAACGTAGTGTCTCTACTGCCTTTCCTTAAATACCTCTAGGACTTTAAGAAGGCTGCTAATATTATAATAAGCGCTAGCTATGTCTATTAAGCTAAAAAAGGGAAATACCTTATATAAGGACTGCCTTAAGAAGACAAGGACGCTATGTAGTATTATTCTAATGCCTAGGTTAACAGCAACAACCCTAGCAAGCTAGACTTCTATATTATTATTAAATACCTTAAGCGCTGTAAACGTATTAAGCAGGCTTAAGAAGACGAAATAATTATAATAGACAAAGTAGCTAGCTATGCTACGTGAGTTTACTATTAGACGTTAATTGCTTACGACCTAGCGCAGGCAGTTACGTAATTCTAGAAGAAGAAAGTATTCTTTATAAAGCTCCTAGGAACCTATTAGTAACAATTACACTCCCTATAAAGGCTCCTATTAACAAACTAGACCTAGAAGTTAAAGAGATAGTTAAGCACTTTAAGAAGCTTAGTCTTATAGACTCTAACAGCCTTAGCGCTTTTATAGGCGTAAATGCGTATAATTAATAGCTCTTTTTAAAGCTAATTAACTATATCTACCTACTTAACAATGCTGTTAAAGCTACTACATTACGTTAGGAGAAAGAGTCTTGTTTAACCCTAATAAGCGTAACAACAGATCCTACATTAACCTCTCTTAAGACAATGCTTAAATATAGGCTTAGGAGAGAGCTTAGAACCTCTAGAATTAGCCCTAGGGAGATGTTAGATGCTTTACATGCAAGGAAACTAGTTATTTATTAAACTAGTGCCCCCTTAGGGAGCGCCTAGTAAGACAGAAGTAGGTATATATACTATACGTTCTAGGGCGTAATAGGAACACAAGGCCTAAGATACACTATAGCCCTATAGAATCTAGACTGCCTCTAATACTGCCTAGTCCTTTTAGTTATAGAAAGAAATACTGCTAAGGTCTCTCTAAGACTATTTCTATGTCTTAGAAGAGCAACTTAAACGCCTAATGCTAGAAGTACTGCTAGCCTTTTTTAACAACAAACAAGAATAGAGAAAAGCAGAGAGCAAGCAACAGGCGTCTATAAACACTATAAGATATAGCATAGGGCAGGTAGACACGCTTACTGCTAAAGAAGCAAGCCTCTAGGCTTAAACGTATATACTGCCTTCTATAGGAAACGCTAACAAAACAGCGCACTGTCTAGTACTATAGACAGAGAGGTAAATGTACACTCTGCCCTAGGGCTCTAAGGGTACTTCTAAAGGAATTAAATTATTAAACTTAACACCTAGCTATTAAGAAGCCTAACAAAGGAAACTGCTAGATACTACACGCCTCTAGAAGACACGCCTAGGAGACTACTAAACAGTAGACGCGTAGGGTTAACCTCTATAGGAATATAAGAACCCTGCTTAGCCTATAGATAGTGTCTAAGTTAAAGAATTATAGGACTTTAAGCGCCTGTCCCCTCTTAGACAGTTAATAGAGACCTAATACCTTCTTAAGAGCTAGTTATAGCGTAAAGGAAGGCTAGCTAAGTAACTTCTGCTATAGATAACACTCTCTAGAAGACGCTTTAGTTAGACGCTAAATTACTTATTAGAAAGCTGTTAAAGCAGAGGTGCGTAACCTTACTATTAGCAATATACTAAGTTAACTAAACATAAGGCAAGAACTTTTGTCTCTTGTTAGAGAAGAAGGTAATTAAGGGCGTGTCTAATTCTTAGAGGAACCTAATAGTGTTATTAGTGTTAGTTCTGCTCTATCTAGTATCTTAGGAGATATAGGTCCTAGGATCCCCTTAGCGCGCATAAGCAATATACTGTTAGGAGAAGTTTTATATTTAAAGCTAACGTTAGACTCCTACGCTCTAACAGAAACTACGCTACGTATACTAGAGATAATAACTATAATGCTGCTAAAGACAAAACTCTCCTAAGACAGCTAGTTAATACTGTTGCTAAGGAAGGCTTATAGAGTTAAAACTTCTATGTCCCTAAGCCTCTATAGAAGTCTAAGGGCAATATGTTAGCGCGCTTATTAACACTAGTTTAGAGATAAACGTCCTTTATAAAAGTATAGCACACGCACTCTAATTGCTAGTAAACAACGTTGCCCTCTAGCCTAGGGAGAAGCCCCCTAGGATATACTTAGCCACTAGGAACTTTAAGCCTTTCTCTAGCATATGCTTTTAAGTCCTAATTACTATTAGTAGGATATAACCCCTATAGACTTTGTTGTTACCTAGACACTGTTATAGTCTATGCTGCTAGGGAACCCTTAGTGCGATAAGCGTAGTTTTTAATCTAATATAACAGCTACAGGCGTAGTATCTATATAGTAGCGTCTAGCACTAGGCATAACACTTGCTAGTTTATTGCTATAGACCTAGGTGTCCTCTCCTTAGACAGAGCGTATGTGCCTAACCTATAGGAATTAGAAAACTAGTGTAGGACCCTAGTACTAGGATAGTGAGTTCACGTAATATAGACAAGGCCTAGAAGTATTACTAGCTTCTAATAAAGGCAAGCAGGAGAAGGGTAGACAAGGGCAGGTCCTAAGTCCTAGTTTTATTACGTATATATAGGACTAGGCGTATTTAGATTTTAGAGTTTTTAGTATGCTGTTTTTAGAAGAGAAGCGCTAAGCGTTCTAAGAAAGTATATAATAAATTATATTTACCTCTATAAGCAATAACACTAGAGCCTTAAGCGCTATAGAGGAAAGCAATAATAACTTAACATATAGCAACATTATAGAAGAACTAAATTGTTAAGCAATAAACAACGCCTAGCATAAATTACATAAACAATAGCCTAAGTAGATTAAAAAAGTCCTTAGAAAGCAACACTACTATAGAAAGCTAGCGTAGGAAGCAGAATGTTCTAGCTAAGTGTCTACTCTTAGAAAGACAAAAGCAAATAAAGTAAGGCCTATAGACGCACTAGACCCCTGCTAGAACATAGAGTTTAGACGTTTAGATTAGAGAGAACGCGTAAAAACCTAACAGGAGGAGTCTATATAGGACTTCCTAGAGGACTATTTAACTATCTATTTAAGCCTAGGTATTTGTTGTTCTAAAGAGGGGCAAGGCTTACCCTAATGCGCTTAAGTAAGCTTAAGGTTAGGCAGGACATTTAGCCCTAAGAACTTAAGCTTTTCTACTAGATGCTGTTTAATTATAAAAATGCTTTAGCATAGGAGTTTATAGAGATAGAGAGAATTAACTATAAAGTCTGCCTACTATATAAGATTTATATAATACTATATAAGGCATAGCAAGTCCTAAGCTTTCTAATTCTATATAAGCTCTAGCTAGTTACGTTTAAGATAGTTAAGGATTAACTATATTAAGGAGTCCTAGAGATATATAACAGCTAGTACTAAAATCTATAGTTCCTTGTTATAAAGAAAGACAAAGGCTATTGCCTTATTAACAACGCATAACATATTAACGCTATAACTCTAAGAGACGTAAACATTCTGCTATTAGCAGACAAATTTATAGAATCCTTTATAGGTGCGTAATACTTTCTCTCCTTAATTAGTTTTTAGGATATAACTAAGTAGAGCTTTATCTGCTGTCTTAGGACATTACTGCCTTCTTTACGCTAGCAGGGCTTGTCTAACAGTGTACACTTCCTATAGGCATGACTAACTCTATAGCGCACTTTATCTAGGTTATTCTTAAGATTATATAGGCACATTTCCCTAACTAAGCTATAGCGTACCTTAACAACATTGCTATTAAAGGACTAACAACAAAGTATAACAACAAGGAAGCACTTCCTAGCGTGTAACAATACGTCCTAGAACATATTATATAGATCTCTAGTGTCCTTATAGACGTTAAACGTGTAGAAGCTATAGTGTCTAGCAGCAAGTTAGACTAGCTTATGTTATGACTTTTAATTATAGGGTATAACGTTAATAAGTATAGGCAACACCTATAAGACAAGAAGGTAGCAAAGATTATAAACTAGCCTAACTATTATAACGTTAAAGAGGTGCGCATGTTTGTTAGGATTTACGTATACTACTAAGCGTAGATATTTTGTTTTGCTATAGTTATAGCACTATTGTTTAATCTTCTTAGAAAAGACATAGAATAGATCTAGAGTATAGAGCATAGCCTTATAATAAAGGCTCTTAAGACAGCTATTATAACAGCACTAGCGCTAGCGTAACTTAACTACTTAGAACCTTTATAGAAAGTCTTTGTTAGGTTAATACGTCTAGTAACAGTAGAGGCGCGACGCTAGAACAGGTTAGCGTGGACAGAAAAAGACACCTAATTTAGTTTAAAAGCATACTCTAGTCTTGCGTAGAAAGGTCCTACTATGCTAGGAAGCTTAAATATAAAGCTATGCTGTTTACGCTAAAGAAGTTTAGACAGTACCTCTATAGCATCTATTTTACTATAGAGACAGATTCTTAGACCCTAATTATATAGCTAAATTAAGCAACAACTAACTTGCTAGGAGCGCTTATAACAAGATAGCTAGCAGCTATTATGCTATAGGACTTTAACATTAAGCATGTTGCTAGAAAGAAGAATGTTGTCCTAGACGCCCTATTATAATACCTAAAGCCTAAAGGATAGGAGCTGCTAGAAGAGCTAGAGGACAACATTAAGGACTTTGTTAAACATTAAATTAACATAGTCCTCTAGTCTAGTTAAGTTGCTACGCTATCTAAGCACCCTAAGCAGCTATTAGACAATACGTACTCTAAAGAGTCTTAGCAGATTGCTAGATTCCTCCTATATATAACGCGACCTCTAGGATACGCTAGCAAGCAGTACTTAAGCTAGAAAAAGAACGCACTAAGACACTTTATATAAGACAGACTTCTCTTTAGAAAGAGCTTAAAGAATATAGGGCCTGCTACGTTATAGACAATCTAGACATTTAAATAGCTGCTATTGTTAAGGTACATAGGGATCTAGGCTATAAGGGTATTAATTTAACCTTTATAGCCCTTATAAATTAATACTAGTAGAGCAGAATATATAAGGCTGTTAAGAGACACGTTAGTGCTTATAAAGACTGCTAGCTAAGCTTAAAGGTCTGTTAACAAGAAGAACTCTAGTCTACGTATATAACAGTGCTATAGGAGCAAATAACTCTAGATGTTATACACATGCCTATAAGCAAAGGAAAGAACTACCTTGTCCTTAGTAGGGAGTATCTTTCCTAGTAGGTAGAAGGCAGAGCACTAGCTAAAGCAGACGCTACGAGCATTGCTAAGTTTATCTATAAAGACGTACTCTGCTGCTATAGATGTCTAAAACGCGTTTCTGTTAACAGAGGGCTAGAGTTTAGAGGGGTTGCTAAGTTGCTAGTTAAGCTATATAGTATCTACTAACTTTAGGCATTAGCGTACTACCTAGAAGCCTAAGGAGTTATTAAGAGAGGACACTAGCTAATTATAAAGGCCTTAAAGATGCTCCTAGGCAGCTAGGTAAGCAACCTGCATACTATACTCTAGGCTAACAGAATTATAGTTAAGCAATCTACTAGAATAACCCCTGTCTAGCTAACAATAGAACAAAACCCCTTGCTGCCTATTAAGTTAAAACTCCTAACTTAGCAATCCTTGCTATAGAATAAGATTAAGACAATAGAAGAACTCCTTATACTCTACGTAATATAGCTTAAGCTATAAGAAAAGGACATAGAAAAAGCTGTTACATAAACGTAGCGCCTCTTTAATAGAACAAGGATTACTAGGATAAGCATAAAAAGACGCGCGCTAAGGGGGAGCTAAAAGTTAGGGACCTAGTTTTGCTCTAGGACTTAGCGCTAGCTATAGATATGTCTAGAAACACTAAATTCGAAAGCGCTAGCTAGGCCTATATTACATATATAAAACATTCCTAGGCAAGAACTACTATAAGCTTAAGGACCTTAATAGAACCCTATTCTAACATAGCATAGCAGCATCTAAACTAAAGCCCTTATAGCACGCACGCTTAAAAATTATAAAGATTAAGCTATAAAGCTTTAATGCTATCTATGTTAGAATAGGTTCTATTAAGGTCCTTAAGCTTATAGTAGTTCTTGCCTAGGAATGTTTTATATATGTAATATAGGCCTAGCTAGCGCTTTGAATTTAGCGTTTCTAGACATATCTATAGCTAGCGCTAAGTCCTAGAGCAAAACTAGGTCCCTAACTTTTAGCTCCCCCTTAGCGCGCGTCTTTTTATGCTTATCCTAGTAATCCTTTTCTATTAACAGAGGCGCTACGTTTATGTAAAGCTTTTTCTATGTCCTTTTCTTATAGCTTAAGCTATATTACGTAGAGTATAAGGAGTTCTTCTATTATCTTAATCTTATTCTATAGCAAGGATTGCTAAGTTAGGAGTTTTAACTTAATAGGCAGCAAGGGGTTTTGTCCTATTGTTAGCTAGACAGGGGTTATTCTAGTAGATTGCTTAACTATAATTCTGTTAGCCTAGAGTATAGTATACAGGTTGCTTACCTAGCTGCCTAGGAGCATCTTTAAGGCCTTTATAATTAGCTAGTGTCCTCTCTTAATAACTCCTTAGGCTTCTAGGTAGTACGCTAATGCCTAAAGTTAGTAGATACTATATAGCTTAACTAGCACTTAGCAACCCTCTAAACTCTAGCCCTCTATTAACAGAAACGCGTTTTAGACATCTATAGCAGCAGAGTACGTCTTTATAGATAAACTTAGCAATGCTATAGCGTCTGCTTTAGCTAGTGCTCTGCCTTCTACCTACTAGGAAAGATACTCCCTACTAAGGACAAGGTAGTTCTTTCCTTTGCTTATAGGCATGTGTATAACATCTAGAGTTATTTGCTCCTATAGCACTGTTATATACATAGACTAGAGTTCTTCTTGTTAACAGACCTTTAAGCTTAGCTAGCAGTCTTTATAAGCACTAACGTGTCTCTTAACAGCCTTATACATTCTGCTCTACTAGTATTAATTTATAAGGGCTATAAAGGTTAAATTAATACCCTTATAGCCTAGATCCCTATGTACCTTAACAATAGCAGCTATTTAAATGTCTAGATTGTCTATAACGTAGCAGGCCCTATATTCTTTAAGCTCTTTCTAAAGAGAAGTCTGTCTTATATAAAGTGTCTTAGTGCGTTCTTTTTCTAGCTTAAGTACTGCTTGCTAGCGTATCCTAGAGGTCGCGTTATATATAGAAGGAATCTAGCAATCTGCTAAGACTCTTTAGAGTACGTATTGTCTAATAGCTGCTTAGGGTGCTTAGATAGCGTAGCAACTTAACTAGACTAGAGGACTATGTTAATTTAATGTTTAACAAAGTCCTTAATGTTGTCCTCTAGCTCTTCTAGCAGCTCCTATCCTTTAGGCTTTAGGTATTATAATAGGGCGTCTAGGACAACATTCTTCTTTCTAGCAACATGCTTAATGTTAAAGTCCTATAGCATAATAGCTGCTAGCTATCTTGTTATAAGCGCTCCTAGCAAGTTAGTTGTTGCTTAATTTAGCTATATAATTAGGGTCTAAGAATCTGTCTCTATAGTAAAATAGATGCTATAGAGGTACTGTCTAAACTTCTTTAGCGTAAACAGCATAGCTTTATATTTAAGCTTCCTAGCATAGTAGAACCTTTCTACGTAAGACTAGAGTATGCTTTTAAACTAAATTAGGTGTCTTTTTCTGTCTACGCTAACCTGTTCTAGCGTCGCGCCTCTACTGTTACTAGACGTATTACACCTAACAAAGACTTTCTATAAAGGTTCTAAGTAGTTAAGTTACGCTAGCGCTAGTGCTGTTATAATAGCTGTCTTAAGAGCCTTTATTATAAGGCTATGCTCTATACTCTAGATCTATTCTATGTCTTTCCTAAGAAGATTAAACAATAGTGCTATAACTATAGCAAAACAAAATATCTAGCTTAGTAGTATATATAAATCCTAACAAACATCGCACCTCTTTAACGTTATAACAGTTAGGCTAGTTTATAATCTTTGCTACTTCTTGTCTTATAGGTGTTGCCTATACTTATTAACGTTATACCCTATAATTAAAAGTTATAACATAAGCTAGTCTAACTTGCTGCTAGACACTATAGCTTCTACACGTTTAACGTCTGTAAGGACACTAGAGATCTATATAATATGTTCTAGGACGTATTGTTCACGCTAGGAA
>MCFA01000493.1:0-12117 GCA_002105025.1 Clohesyomyces aquaticus
AGAGAAAAAACAAGAGAGTAAAGGCGTTAACGCGCTAGGTAAGAGAGGTAGTAGAGAGAATAGAGGAACAGCTCTACGTCTAGAAAACATGTAATAAGATTCTCTAACATATAAAGGAGACTAAAGCTAAGGCTAATAGCAACCTGCTAGCAACCTAATAATAGGCAAATGTTATAGCGTAGGCTACGTAGCTAGCTGCCCTAAACTAATTATTTAAGCTAGAATTAATAACGTAACTAACAAGACCCTAAGCAAGGATCCCTTAAGATTATCTAACTAGCTATCTCTAACGCTATTGCTGTCTACTATTATAAGAGTAGAAACATAGACATACGCCTTAAGTCATAAGCCTAGCGCGACGCTGTTATAGCAGCGCTAGACCCCTAGGGAATAAGCTCCTTAGAAAGGCGTACCTAGTAGAGGTCTCTAGCGTGCTATATACTCTCCTAGTTAAGAATAGCTAATCTATAGATAACTCTAATATTATATAGAACCTTAAGAAATTATTATAAAGACTCTATAGTATAACTAAGATCTTATTAATACGTTAGCTATATAACTCTAACGCGCCTCTAAAACGCTAAGGAGATAACATATAAAAATAAAAGGTTCTTTTATTATAAAAGTAAACATATAAGCTAAATAAGAAAGAATTATTTAAAGCAGAATTATTATTAGAGCAGAATACTTTAAGGCTAGAATTTATAACAGCAACTTAGCACTAAAATAGTGCTACTAATATAGCATGTAGAGACATAAACAGGGCGCTTACGTAAAGGCAGCAAAATGCATATAGTGCGCTAGCAACTATAATATAAGATAATATAAAGCTAGCTATATATGCTGCTCTAACTATAGACAGACATATAGAGCGTAGCAGATAAGAGCGTGCCTAGCGTTTATATAGTATAGAACAAGCATATAGAAGCTAAGGATAGAACTAGCTATTAGGTCTAACCTAGCTAGAAATAGAGGCAAACAAAACAGCAGGCTAATTATAGTCCCTTCTCTAGGCAAATGTAATCTAAACAGTAGAGAGACCTAACTACTATAGAGAAAAGGCTAATCTATAAAGGTAGCACGCGTAGCGTGCTAAGCGATATTAGACCTAACCTAAACTATAATCTTTCTAAATAAAAATAGCAGCTAAATAGAAGACGTTACTCTATTATAACAATAAAAGTACTAACAATACTCTAATAACATACTATAACAATTCATAAATGATTATATAAGCAGAGCTTGTTCTAAGTCACTTGCTAAACTTTTTATAGAAAAGAAGATTTTATTATAAGAAGCCTATAGAAGAAGGCTATGATTATAGCAGATAGTGTGAAGTTATCTGCAGAATAAGAACCTATAACGCTATACTTATGAATGCCATGTAAGAGCCTATATCCCTATAAACACCCTACAAGAGAACACCTCCTAGGCTTAACGTCTAGCTAGGTATTTATTAGCAAAGTTAAAGTACTGTCTAAAGTCCTGAGCAATGCGAATGACGAACTGCATATCTCAAGCCTAAATTATAACGCGCTTGCTATAAATAGCAGCTATCTAAGTGCCTATAACCTAATTAGTCTAATACCTTGTCTAATACTAATATATTTCTACTTATACTCTATTAGAGTTATAATAAAGGACTCAGCAGTTGTCTACAACGCGCAAAGGGCTTGCTTACTCTAGCAGGTAGGTTTAGCAACTAGACTTCCTCGAGCTATATCTTAGGCAATTTCTTAAACTAGATAGCGGAACAGAATAACAGCAAGGAAGAAGCAAGCATCTTATTATTTAGACTAATAGAACTTAATTTGCTAAAGAAGTGCGACTATTTAACGTTAGTAACAATTATTAGACACATTAAATAAAAATTTAACAAACGTTTATCCTTTCTAAGCTTCTCGCCCTTACTAGTTCCTTTCTAAGCTAGAACCTAAGCGCTAGTTTTCTTGTAGGTAATCTGCTGCAAGGGCTTTATATTAGCGCGCTTCTAACGTGGGCCCTTTTAAACTGCAGTTTTCTTAGGAGCGCGTTTGCCTTTGTTAGGCCTAGGAGCAGGGCGATGAACTCTACTAGCAGCCTTAGGACTAGAAGCAGCAGCAGGAGTATTTGTTTTATAGGGAGCCTTAGTAGCAACACTCTTCTTACTAAGAGCTATAATACGTTAGTAGTGTCTATTACTACGTCTAATACTATTATTTTACTCTTTCTAGCTACATTAGAAGGAGCTAGGCGACTGCGAGACATTTTTAACGAAGTAAATTTAGTAGTAGAACAAAAAGTTTATATGACGCGTTGCTAAGCTATAATATTAGCATAAAAACAGCCTTTAGAGTAAATAGAAGCTTATAAAGGGTGTAGTAGAGTAAATACTTAGCAGCAGAGTAATTACATAGCAAGCTACGTTAAGAGTATAGGCGCAAAGGTTTTAAAAGTTAAACAGTAAACCTTTAAAGTTAAACTTTTACTTTTACTAAATCCCGTAAAATTTTACTACTACTTTTACTGCCTAACTATATAATTATAGTAGCAGTTAATGTTATATACTTCTATATAGTAGAGCCTTATAAGTTCTATAGATAACACTATTAAACTACTATATAGAGTAGTATTAGACCTAGTATTAGACGCATAATAGGAGAATACTAGAAGTAACATTTCTAAGAGAAAAAAATTAAAATTTTAAGTAGCTTACTGCCTTTTTTTTCTGTTACCTTAATAACTAGCTGTTGCCTAAATAACTAACTTACATGCGTAGGTAAAATTTTCTTAGACCTATAAACTCTGCTATAACCTTAACCCTATAACTATAACCTTTTTATAATAGTTTTGCCTAACACTACTTAAGTTATTGCTTACGCTATCTATTACCTGTTTATTACTACTACATACGCTATAGCGAAACGCAAGAAAAGCCTGTTAGAATACTCTACTAATCCTTCTACTATAAGAAATCTTAAGAGACGAACCTAGCTTACTAGAGAGGATGCCTAACGTAACCTAGACTATATTATAACTAATACATACTATTTAAAATTCTAGAGTAACAAGTTTTGCCTATTAGTGTAGCATCTTCTAGACGCTAAACATAACGCTAATAAGAAGTTAGAGTTAGAGTTATAGCTATAGATTTAGAGCAAGAATATAGCAACAGCAATAAAGTATGTTAATTATAGTATTAGATAAGTATTAGACAGTAGCTAATATGTCTTAGGTTTAACAAAGGCAAACACTATAGTCAGAAGGCTATTACGCGTGGTGTAGACCTAAGCGAATTTAGGGACAAGAATGCATTCTTTATTAAACAAACTAAGCTCTTTAATCTCCTAGACTAATACATGCCTCCTTAACACTGCCGCCTAGACTAGGAATCTATAGACGTAGAGCCTATGGATGTTAATAGCCCTGACACCACAAACAACATTGGCCTATAAACTAGAGTACTAATGACAGACGTGGAGTTAGCTAATAAACTACGCTAATGGAGATATATTAAGTCTATACTAGTAGATGCAGTTGCTAGTGTAGATAAAAAGACGAATTTCTTAAAGATGCATAATTTTCGCGCATACGTCTTGCATATGAGCAATACTATTTTCTAAGTAAGTATATGCTAGCTACTACGTCTAATACCTGTCTAATACCTTACAGCGCTATGTAGACTAGATGTGTCTAGGCTTTTCTAAGTATCTACTAGTTATTAGCAACAATGTTTAAGACTGCTAGTGCTAAGTAAGTCTACTTTTTTTTTTAAATACCTAACTAACAAGTGTAGTCTATAATTGTTAGGCTTGCATTTAACTTTACTACTCTAGCCTTTCGTAAGCTTGTTACTATTAATAAGCTCTCTTAGCTGCTAATCCCTCCTTTTAAGATTCTCTTCTTAAGGGCTAAACGTGTAATCTTAACAGTATTATATGTTACATAATTAGGTAGTCACTTCCTTGCTGCTAACATTTAACTAGCAACCTTAGACAAGAGCATTAGTCTCCTAAAACTCTATAATAATAAATTTCTTAATAATCTAAAGTAAGTTTAGTATTAGACAAAGTATTAGACGCACGCTAATTATATTATTTAGACATTAAAAGGCGTTCTAAACCTACTAGTTTAATATAGAGGATATAAAATACTTGCTAGATACTATTTAAGGTAGAAATAATGTCGTGCCTGTTAATTTGACCCAATTTATTGAGATGCTTGAACTAGAAAAGCACTAGCAGTAGGGAGGAAGTTACCTAGAGAGTTCAAACATCTATAGTAATTAAACCTATACGCTATGCTTATAGTTAATTATTATAACTTATAATTTATGTTATGTTTATTACACTAATAATAGCAATATTTCGTGCTACGTATTTGTTTGTTAGCTACTAAGCATATAGACCTAATGTAATAGAAGGGAAAGTATTAGACAAACTAACTAGTTAAAAACTATAGTCTGCTACTATAACTAACTGCTTCATTCGTTGCTGCATATCCACATTTCGCCTCTTTACTGTTTCTAAATTGCTACCCTTTAAACGATTAAGGGAGAACAGCTTGTTAAACATTAACCTATCTAGCGACTTAACCTAAGAAACTGCAACGTATATAAGCCCTAGCGCATGATCTCTTTTACTACTAACGTAGATAACTGCCTTGTCTAAACTTAAGCCTTGTAACTTATGAATTGTTATAGCCTACGTAGAGCAGATTAGAAACTACGTGTAGGAGACAACATTCCCTTAGAAACAAAACTCTTAACTAATAGGAAACATAGGAATAACTGCCTTGCTGTCTGCCTAAGTATATAGCGCTAGCCCTTTAAACCTAGACATAGCAATAAGAACGGCCTTTAGAGGCTCCTTGCAAGGATTTATAACAGATAAAGGCCATAGGATATTGTCTACTTCCCTAGTGGTACTGTTCACTAGACTAGCCTCTGTCTATATATTATAAAGGAGCATAACGCGGCCACCTATACATAATAGAAGAAGGCTATGCAAGTTCCTACCGTCCTAAGCGTCTACTTTAGCAGCCTAAGGGTGATTATGTTTAGCCTAGACGACAACAACAGGTTTGCTATAATCCCTTATACGCTGCTAGTTTATAGCAGAGACCTTAGAACGTTTACTATATAATTAGACAGCAGAGTTAAAGCTAGAACGCTTATTAGGTAGGAGCAAAATCTAACATTGCTTACTAAATAGCATCTAGTTGTTAGCTATGCTTGCGCTATCCTAGAGGCGCCTAAGAGCTTTGCGAAACCTGGCCTAGGTGTCTCCCTGCTGCTGTATTATAACGTCAAGGATAATTGTCTTGTTAAATAGGCTATATAGGTGCTGCCTATGGGTCTCTATAGGGCATTTCTGCTTCGTGCGATTAAACAACGGCTGCTAACTAACTAGGGGTAGCTGCCTAAAATTGCTAGATAATATAATATTAATGCCACTAAAGTCCTCCTTAGACTCTAGAAACGCCTACGTACACCTTACGTAGATCTAACTAAGCATACTAAGGCTGACTATAGATTTTTTGTTAATTATAATATACTTTACCTAACAGAGTTGGGCCTAAAGCTACGAGAGGCCTGCTCCTTGCAAAGGCAAGAGGGGTCTATACTTGTTAACAATTAGGATGCGAAATATTAAATTAATAGTGCAACTAGATATGAGATATATAGCCACACCTGTAGGCGCGCACTGCATTATAGGGTTTCTAACCTTGTATTCCTAAGCTAAGTTATTAAGAGCTAATAATATAGCATTAATAACAAATGTTTTCCCTATACTACTAACGCTGTCTAAATTAACAAGCAACTGCTATAGTAAACAACGTTTAAGATATACTGTAAAGTAGTTTATAACTAGATCGTATAATAATTGCTGTTTTGCCTAGAGGGTATTAGACATAGTATTAGATGCCCTAACTCTAGTAATTAGATGTTGGCTCTTTAATCTAGACTAATACGTTATTAGATCCAGGTTATATAGATTAATATATAACGAATCTATCTAATCCTTTGCCTAATTAAGTAGACAGTTACTAAGGGCATCTAGGTCAACGTCCTCTCTGTCCTCTCCTAGTTGGCGTAGCCTAAGCTTATTAAACGATAAACTCTCCTCTAGCATTGCATCCTCTACTTAGGATTATCTAGGTCCTTGTCTAGGTTAGGTTCACTATAAGCGTTAGTAAGCTGTGAATATAGACAGCGGCATTAATTATAAGCCTTAGTAAATGTCTTATAAGTAACTCTACTAAAACTAATAACTTATTAGCAGCGTGAAAGTAGTAGTGTAAGGTTAATTTAACCTACAAGAAGTTCTTAAAATTAATAGAGGCTTATATTAAGGAAAGAAGTTAAGAATCCTAGCTCTAGCCCTTAGCCTGCGTTTTAACTTCTTAGCGACGTGGTTAAAATAGAGTAGGAAGTCTAGGTAGCAGATATCCTCTAAGGAATTGTCTTGTTCTAGATACTTCTACATAACTATATAAGCCTTTATAATTATAACCTCCTCTTTATAGTCCTATGCGTATATGTTGTCTGCTAGTGCATGTAGTTAAGCATAATCTTAGAAATAGAAAGGTAGCAGCTATAGTCTAATAGGCTAGCAATTAACTATAATAACAGTTTAACTATAGTAATAGAGAGGCAAGTGAAATAACTAGTGCATAACCTCCTGCGCACTGTAATCCCGCGCACTAAGCGCCTTATTTATAAGCTTTGCAACGAACGAGAGAATTAGATTGCTAGGCTTAATATATAGCAGGACCTGGGCCGCTATATCCTTAAACGACTAAGTCTAAGTCTCGCCCTTAGAGGCATACACGCCTATGTAATTCACTACCCCTACAGTACTAGTGCATACTTGTATATTAGTATTAGCGCGCTAGCTAAGTGCAAGGATGCGTGAATAGGCGTTTAGTTATATATGGTTTGTTCTATAAGAAAACGCTTGTAGGGCTTCTCTTCTAGCTATATAAATGCTAGCATATCTTATAACTCCTATAGAGCATTAAATTAACAGCACTCCTCTTTTGTCCTCTTATTTACCTTTAGACAATAGCTAGCCTAGCAGCAGTGAAGTAACAGCGTGTTAGAATATTAGACAGCTCTTTAAATATAAACGCTATAGAACGCTAAGGGAGAGATAATACTAAACCCTTATCTACTAACTCCTAGGGGTTAGGTTCTAGATAGATAGCTAATATGTAGCAACCCTAATACGCCGCTAAACAGGCGATTATAAAGGATGTAGCATTCTCTCCTAGCTCGTCGTCAGGATAAGGCGCGTTAGCACAGTAGTAAAGACCATAACTATGTGTGCTTCCTCTGCCCTGCCACTTATACTAATCCTACTAATCTACAACATTAAACTTTAGCTTAATTACATGCTTTTTAAAGAGCTTAAAACGTTAATTAAAGTAATAAGCCACAATATGTGAATTATTTTGTACAAAGGCAGACGCTAATTATATACGCTGCTTAGCATTAACAGCTTCCTATAAACAAAACTCTAGCATAAAACGTAAGAGGTTATGCTAATGTTAATTAGCAGCAGAAAAGGTTATAAACAATGTAGGACAACGAAGCTGTTAAACCTGTTAAATATTAGCCTAATGTTATAGTAGGTATTAGACAGTATTAGACATACTATTGCTTTAAGGTTTTTGCTTTCTCATGTCTAAAATAACTATGTACTATAAATGTTTGCTATAAAACAAACAATTAAGTTAACTATACGTTGCCCTCTATCTTCTCTAGCAAATTCCTCCTATATATCCTCTACTGTCATGTCCTGCCCCTCAAAGGCGCGCTAAACGTAGAAGCCTGCTTTTAACGCAAACTCTCTCTAAAGAAGCATATTAAATGCTACGAATTAGAAACGTAGATGCTAAGTAAATCTTTAATCCTTATAACAGATAAGGTAGCGCACATAAGTAAGGAAGTCTACGTTACGTAATTAGGGCTGCACGAATTCCGCCTTGCCATATAGAAATAAGGATAGAAAAGCAAGGCTTAATAGTAGCTCGCGACTATTAAACTTAGAGATAGGGGTTTAACAGATAGACCCTATTAAGAGATATTCCTGTCTTGTTGTTTAACAGATATAGTTCCTTAATGTCTTAAACTCGCGAACATATAGCCTAAAGTTAGGTATGACCCTATGCTTAGGCTCTTTGAAACCCTTAATCTCTAAATCTTTAAAAACTAAGCTGCTACTATAATTGCTGCTAGCGTCTCTATTGTTAATTAGAAAGTCTATATCTAACGTAGCGCTATCGTTTCTGCTATTATAATCTAGAATAGAAGGAAGAACCCCGCCTAATAGGACGGTATCCTCTATAGCTAACATGGCAGGAGCAACATAATCGCCACTAGGAGCAGTGGTACTATGTAACTAATCATAGCTCTAATGTTCTTCTAAATTACTAGTAGTATTAGACGTAGCAGGAGGGGTATTAGACGCCTAATTATTATCTCTATCCGCCACATGTGTTAGTAAGCCGTCCTTATTAGTTTTAATAACTAGAAGCTAATTATTAATGTAGTTATCTATTAGCAGTAAACTAAGGCCTCCTCGTTAACAGTAACGTTAGCATATCTAGGATAGTAAGCAAGTAAGTAGTCTAACTACTGTTTAACGACAGGCTAACAGACATAGTGCTCCTTTTTAAACTAACAATTAATTACGCCCTAGTCCTTGCCTTTAGTAGAGACTAGTTTAAGGATAATAATGTCTAGATTGTGGGGAAATAGTAGAAGGCGTAAGAATACCTTTATAGTGTTAACAGCAAAGTGGTATATATAACCCTAGTACTTATACTGCTGTCTCTAATACTGCCGCATTTCTATATAAACGTGTACGCGCGCTAGAAGTTGCTCTTCTATAGTAGTTAACTTAGGAAGTTATAGTAAGGGGCTAGGATCTAGGTTATTAGCAGCTCCCTATAGCAGAACAAAGCCCTCCTTGTCTCTATGTTTTAATAGGTCTATGGCGTACTTCTTGTAGGTACTATGTTAATTTAATTCTATGTTAAACTAATTCTAACTATAGGTATTATATGTGTCTAACTTAATAGCAAGCAGTTCCCTATAGAATTTGTTAATATAACCCTTGTCTACGTCTAGTATAGCTTAATCCTAAAGAAAGTTAGCATTAGTAGAGTCTATAGGAAAAGGCGTAGGCGGCATATTGTACGCATAGCGCTTGGCGTAAGGAAGGCGTCTACATTAATGTTATTATCTAAGCTATTATTATTGTCTTTGTTAATACTTCTAGTCTGCGCTTAGAGGGTGTGGATTGAAACCTTCCCTGCGTGGGGGGTAGCTCCTAGGTGACGGCGTCTGCTACTTGAACTAGAAGGAGTGAATAGCATAGACGGACGTCTAATAGATTGCTAGATAGACTAGGTATTTAGTAATGTAGCAATTATTAAGGCGTCTTTATGTAATAATGTTATAAAGAAGAGAGCTTAATAGGCTAAGGTTTATAGAGGCAAAACGTGTGCTAGTATATTAGTCCTTAGATTAACTTTTACTTTCCCTTTAATTGCTAACATTTTTAACATAAACCTTCTACTTGCTATTTCTTTTAAATATGTTGTTTACTTAGTCTAACAGGATAGAACAGTAAAACATAAGGGTACTAGAGAGGGCGACGGTAGGACAGAGGGCTGTAATCTGTTATGTGCGAGATTTTGATATTAGCGAGCGCATGCCTCTTTGTTAGTAGTAGGTGTATAGTAGCAGTCTTAGCACAACGTTTCTTTATAACAACAGCAATAGCGCGCCTCTTAGTTAGCGTGGGGGTATAGTAGCAGTCTAAGCACGACGTTCTTTTGCAATATTAGCGAGAGCACGCCTGTTAGCTAGCAGTAGGAGTATAGTAGCAGTCTAGGTAGGACAGTTCTTTATATGTATTCGTTTGTTGCATAGGGCATATTAAACCTTCTATTAAAGGAATATTCTGTCTCTTTTATAATCTAAGGGTTAATAGCAATTATTATAGAGTAAAGAGGTTTGTTTATGTTAAAAAGCAGAGGTACTATGTTGCTTGTTATAGTGTAAGGTATTAGACAGGTATTAGACAAAAAATTATAAGTAGAGATAAAACGTACAGGACGTGAGGTGCTAGAAAACCAAAACATTACGTGAAAGTATTACGCAGGTACTTGCTAGGACTAAAGCTAGATCTAGTCTGCTAGTGCATTACGAAGTATAATAAGATTAACAATAGCTTTACTATCTAAGTCTTAAATAGCATTTATTAGCTTATAACCCTCCTGCAAAAACTCCTTTAGTTAGAGGAACTTAGTAGGCCTAAATGCATTGCCGCTCCTAAAGCTACGCTAAAATGCTGTCACGTTCTCTATAATTAACTAGAAGAGAACAGTGTTCTTTATAACCTTTTCTTTAAAGATAGACGCCCCTTATATCTATAATGCATCCTCCCACTTGCGCATTCTTTTAAGGAAGACAAATAGGAGGTGGAACGCATAGCGCTGTCTAGAGATTACGTCATAACTAATCTCTTAGTTGTTGTTGTCCTATAGGCTGTAAGCATATATAGCATAGGTCATACACGTGAAAGATATACTATAATCTTATTTGTTATAGTAGCAGTAAGATAGGTGTGTGCAACAGTTTGCGAGAGTAGACGTGGCAAGTCATAGCTACAGGCGAAGTTCTTGAAAGATAATTATCCAAGTATCTGCTAGGTTTATGTTAACGTGAGTTGCTAGAAGCAGTGATTCTTTATATAGCCTTAACTCTAGGATAACTAATTAGAAATCTCTAAAATTACTCCTATAGATTAGTCTTTATATAAATAATATTATTCTAAAGTTAGTATATAATAAGACTAGTACTTATAGAAATACTAGAAAAGTAAAAGCTAAAAAGTAGGTTTCTTTTAATAGCTAGCTACTTATGTAAGCAAATGCTTAGATATTTTAAACTCTTTATATTTACTTAGGTGCAGCTCTATACTAAAAAGTTTAGTAGATTCTAATATGTAGTTATAGAGATATAAGTAGCTAAAGATCTGCCGTTTTTGTGCTTACGTGAGCCCCAAAAGGCCAAAAGCAGTAATTCTTGGCTGCCAAGGCCTAACCGAAAAAAAGAGCCCTCCACATAAAGTAGCGGAGCAAGCTCCGCTAATAAAAGAATACCTAGAGCCTAGATACCTAGCTAAGTTAGATGCTTTCTAGTTTATAACTATAGAAGAAATAATTAAGCTCTTATAAACTTATTTTATTACTAGCAATAAAGAGACTAAAGCATAACAGGCTTTCTAGGCTCTCTAGATAGATAAAGGCGAAACGTTCTCTGCTTTTAAAGTGCGTTTTATTAGCGTAGCAATTAGAGAATCTATATCTAAAACAGAATAGTTTTTCTACCTATAAGAAAAGCTATTCCCTAGCCTATAGATGCTAAACCTAGGCTTTAAACATACCTAGGAGAGTTCCTTTAAAACTATAGTTGCCTACTTAACAGCCTATAACATAGAGCAGAGAAGTAACCTAGTAGTCCTAGACTATATCTAGAGCTAGTCCTCTGCTGTTAAGGCCTCTATAGATTAGTCTTAGAAGTTTGCTAAGAACCTAAAACTAACCTATAGTATAATTTAGGTCTAAACAGCCCCTATATTAGCCCCTTAGTCTACCTTAGTTATTCTCTAATAGCTAAGCAAAACCTCTAACCTAGAAAGGCATATAACCCCTAGCAATTACTATAATTATAGTAAGCCTAGACATTTTATAAATAATTACTCTATCCCTTTAGTATAAGAGATTAAGTTAGAATAATAAGAACTAGAGAAAGAGTTTCTAGACATAAACAAATATAACCTAGACAAATTTTAGATAGGAAATAGAAACGCCTAGGCAAACTCTCTATTCTAGGCCTAAATAAGTATAATCTATTAAGCATTAATCTATTACGCTTGTTTAGAGGAAAACACTTCTAAGTTTCTACTGTTTTATGTTTAAAAGGCATTAGTATCTAACTAAACTCTCTAATTAACACTAGCGCATAAGGATTTCTATTCCTTAACTTATTCGTAGCAGGATCTCTATCCTAGTCCCTCTATATACCTATCTAGCAGCTACTCTATAGAGTTACTATTATTT
>MCFA01000494.1:0-11885 GCA_002105025.1 Clohesyomyces aquaticus
CGTTCGTACGGCGATTGTCTTGGGGGGGGGGGGGGGGGGGGTAGGTGAGGTCGATCGAGTCGATGGGGTCGAGGTCGATCGAGAGGCGGAGGAGGGGGGGGGGGTGGGTGCTAGTTGCCCGTACGGTGGCTCTCAAAGAGCAAGCTGTTGTACAGAGTACGGGTTGGCGGATTGATTCCAGGCCGTGCGACGGTCTACTAGTCGCAGTAGATGCCTCCCTCCTGCGTGGCTACGCACGCGGTAGATAGGTACTATGGCTAGTGGGCTGGCTCTCGTACGGTTGGTAGACAGAGAGGGGGGGGTTGTTGATGAGGGTCGATCGAGTCGATGGGGGGGGCGAGTTCAATCGAGAGGCCAGAGGGAGGGAGATGTTGATAATCGCCTTTCGTGCGGGCGATCAGTCCCCAGGGGGTGGTGTTTGACGAGGCGGGCTGTTGATAAGGGGCCTCCTCTGCGTGGCTACGCACGCGGTAGGATCCTGCTCGACGGCCTGGTCGTCTCCTCTGTGTGGCTACGCACACGGTAGATAACTGGATTCATACAGCCTATGTCAAACAGGAGACTCCAGGGCACACAAAGGCTTAGCAAAAAGGGGTCAACACCCTCTCTACGTGGCTACGCACGCGGTAGGTGTAGGCTTTAGTGCCAGGCTCGCTCTTGTGCAATCAGTTAATCCAGGAGCGCGTGCAAAGCCTCAGCTGCGAGCCCTCTCTGCGTGGCTACGCACGCAGTAGGTGTAAGCTTCTTTGTACGCTAGCGGTTTTGTTATACCTTGCTAATCTGTCTGTCAAAGGACAGCGTCTTCTCTATGTAGCTACGCACGCGGTAAACGGTCTGTTGACAGAGTGATCAGTGTCGGTTAACCAGGGTTCATGAACGATGTACGCCCAAAGGCGTACACAGAAAGGGGTTGAGCAGACACGTAGATTGGTTCTGTAATGGATGCTACCTCTCGTCTCAGCTAAGACGAGAGGTTATAACCTCCTGCCAAGCCCCGCACGGACGTCACATGAGGTAAGCTCATGTGACTCCGCGCAAGGCTGGAAATCTATGTACGGACACTAAGTTTACTAAGGAACTAGTAATCTACATGTTTAACCTAAACTAACTAGCAGGAGTAGAAACTAACACGTCTAATAGAGCAATAGGGGCTATGTTATTCTAACATAACTAGAACAGAGTAAAAAGACTAGTGTTTTATTACTTATAAAAACTTACTTTATAGAATTAAACTATAATATATATAACAAAGAGTTATTAGCTATTATTAAAGTACTTAAGGAATAGAGAACAAATCTCTAGAGAGCAAAACACTAAACTATTGTCTATATAGACTATAAGAACCTTATAGAATTCCTAATTAATAAGGAACTTAATCTAAGACAAGCATAATAGGCGTAGGAACTTATGGCATATAACATCTATATTGTCTACGTTAAGGGAATAGAAAACTAGAGAGCAGACGTACTAAGCTATAAACTAGGATACTAAGATATTAAAAAAACATATAGCGCTGTCCTATAACAAGAACTAGATAGGTCTCTTATGCTAAACATACCTAGGGTAGCAGCTTCCTAAGAAACTGTTATAATAATTAGTAAAGACAACTAGACTAAATAGATAAAAGACGCTACTAAAGAATCTATATAAGAAATTAAAGACATTAAGGAGGCAATAGAGCAAAGAAGTAACCTTGTCCTTATCTTTAGACGAACCTACATTCTACGTAAAATATAAAAGACTTTATATAAACCTTTTATAAGGCGCTAGCTTATAGGCACTAAGGCATTAAAAAAACACTAGAGCGCCTTATAAGGACTACTACTTCCTATATGTAAGAAAACTAGTCATAGAGGTTATATAGAATTACGTGGATTGCTAACAAAACAAATATACTAGACACTCTCTATATAGCCTTCTATAACTAACAGAACTAGCAGAAAGAGCTTAGGGAACTATATCGCTAGACTTTATTGTTAAACTCCTAAGGTCTAAAGACCTACTTACTAGGGCATAGTATAATGCTATACTAGTTATAGTAGAAAAACTTATATAATACTTCTACTTTATACTATATTAGGAAGATTTAGACGTAGAACAATTCATGTATGTTATGCTCTAAGTAGTCCTTGCAGAACATAGCGTCTCTAATAAAATTATATTAGACAGAGATCTAAAGTTTGTCTCTAAGTTTTAGCAAACTATAATAGCTAAACTAGAGATAAGGACGGCTATGTCTACGTTCTATTATCTATAAACAGATAGGCTTATAGAACAAACAAATTAAATAGTTAAACAGTACCTAAGATGTTACTTTAACTATTAATAGAACAACTAGGTATTACTATTACTATTAGCATAGTTTACATATAACAGCGTAATACATAGCGTAACAGGAATATTACTATTCTTTGCTATATATAGGTACTACCTAGGAATATATTAAAACCTAAGAACAATACTTTTATATAGCTAGAGAGCTAAGGAAACAGTAGGAATTATCCTTTAAATATACTAGTAACTCTAAGAAGACGTAAAATTCCTCTATAATAAAATGTTAAAATACTATAACAGAAAGCATAAAGACAGACTAGCATTTAGGAAGGGGAAAAGAGTTTAGCTATCTTAAAAAAACATTAAGAGCTAACGCCCTAACAGCAAACTTAATTATGTTAGAATTAGACTATATAAGATTAAAAAACAGGTCTTACCTATAGCATATAAACTTAAAATACCTAGAACTATAAGAATCTACCTAACATTCTATGTTTCACTTCTAGAAAGAGCACCCTAAGACGTAAAACTAGCAGTCTATAAGGCAGCTATGTATAGCTAGGACGAAGAGTAGGAAGTTAACATAATCCTATAGCATAAGTATAGAACAGAAAGGACTACTACCTTATTAAGTAGTTAGGAACAGATAAAAAGGGAAAACTATAGGATAAAACATAGAAACTAGAAGAAAATCTTAATTGCCCTAAGAAACTAATAGAGTTCTATAGCCTAACTCTTAAAGAAACCTAGGGGTTAGCAGCCTAAAGTCTAGCTCGTCTAGCGGCGAACTAGGAGGACCGCCGCTATCTTTAGCGTTATGGGAGGCGCCTAGGTTAACTGCTGCCTCCTATAGAGGGGCTACTAGGGTTTTGTCTTTATTGTCTAGCTCTTTATCTAGCATCGCCTCTATAAGTTATAACTGCTATAAGCTTTTCTTAGCAAGAAACTTTTAATGTTTCTAAAGTTAAAGAACCTTCACTGCGGATCGATTTCCACTCAATGAGTGGAAAACCGTTTCCACTCATTAAGTGGGTTTTTTGGCACGTAAACGACCACTCAATGAGTGGAAATTTTCCACTCATTTTCCACTTATTTTTCTGCTTATTTTTCTACTTATTTTTCTACTTATTTTTCTACTCATTTTTATATATATAAATATTTGTAAATAATTTAATTAAAAATAATTAAAAAATAGCTTAATAATTCGTTGCGCTAATATGGTGTACTAGCTCTATCTATAGCTTGATCTAGTACATCGTGTACCACGCAGGGGCTCGGCTCCCCTCGGCTCCTACCCCCACGTCTCCTTAACACCAAATCTGCTCTCACGACCTGCCCTGCCTGCCCTGCTAGCTTGTTGCATTGGTGAATTGATCTCTCTACATCGTGATTAGTCTGCAATCTAACGTGAATCTAATATAAATACTTGACTGATGAGGATGGCGACGATGGAGATGGAGATGGCGATGGAGATGGAGATGGCGATGGAGATGGAGATGGAGATGGCGATGAAGATGGAGATGGAGGAGGAGTAGAGGAGAGATGGAAGGAGGGAGGCAGGGAGGGTCATATAGTCTGTGTGGGTGAGCCAAGCCCGCCCGGTGAAGGAGTGGGGGGGGAGGGGGGCCTACCTCAGCACCAGATTCGAAAATCTCTAAGTAGATTTACTGATTTAGTAAAAAATTAGACAATTTTACTTAGAAAATAAGCCTAAGTAGGGTTTTCTACTTAATGAGTAGGGTTTTTCTACTTAATGAGTGCCCTAAGTGGGGTTTTTCTACTTAATAAGTGGGTTTCTACTTAATGAGTGGAGTTTTTCTACTTAATAAGTGCCCTAAGTGGGGTTTTTCCACTTAATGAGTGGGTTTTCCACTCATTGAGTGGAAAACGATCCGCAGTGTTCGCATAAGCTACTGCTACCCTATAAGACACCTTAGCTATTTAGTTAAGCGTAAGTTCCTGCTAACAGATTGCCTTAGCTAACTTAGCTTCTACTTTCTCTCTTAACTAATTAACAGCTCTCCCTAGACAAGGTAAGCAATAATTACGTAGTTAGGATTAAACGCGTATATTTAGACATAGAGACCTAGGGGCCCTTAGGAAATTTACAAAGACTACAAACGTTCGCCCTAATATAAGCTTTATAGCTTTAACTATTAGTAGAAGACAGTTTACATTTAGCATTAGGACTAAGGCGAACATACTATAAGCAGCGTAATAGTAGCAACATAATAGAACTGTTATAAGAGACGTAATTAGCAAGTTAAAGGCGTTATAGGGTAGAACTAGAGGCACTATTAATAGTTTTATAAGGAGAAGGCATAGAGGACAACCTTAGCTAACTAATTAAGTAGAGCTAGCACGCTATTTATTTAGCAAGCCTAGAACAGAACAACTTTGCCCTAGACAGCATAGGAGGGGGAGATAGTGTTATAAATATTACTTGCTAGAGTAATATTATAAGCAATATAGCATAGCAGAGCATTACGCTTGACCTAGTTAAACCTAACAACAGTATAGACTAGATAACAGGGGCGTGGGATAACAGCCCTCTAGAAGCTAACAACCTTAGAGAGGAGGCTTGGCATAACATAGACACGTGATCTAACATTACGTATGCTAATCTGTTAATCTATGCTACTTAGGGACAACAGATTAACAGATTAAGAAAGTAATAATCTATGTAATCCATGCCTCTTAGCAACAACAGATTAAACAGATTATAGAGGAACAGACTAGTATATAGAACCTACAAATTCCCTATGTAGTTCCTCTATAGTTAATCTTATATTCTTGCTTATAGGCACCTTTAACAAGTAACACTTTATTATAAACTAACTATAAGTATACTATTAGCCTACTACTCCTAACGTCTGCCTTGTACTGTTTAAAGCATAACTACCCCTACGCTCCTCTAGCAACCCTCCCCTTAGCTAAAGGCTTAGGCAAGTTACCGCCCCGGCGTTACATACGATAGTGGAGACAGAGCTTGTTATCACAATAAGTACATGTAATCTACTTAGATTTCTATAAAGAACTAGATTATACTTAAGGAGGATAGGATCTAGCTTTCTATAGTTTAATTCTTTATAGTTATTGCTAACTTTTTACGTAGTTATAAAGTTATAATACTCTCTAACATTATACCTTGCCCTCTTAATTACTAAAGCAACTCTAAGCCCCTGCTAGCTAATTATACTGCTAATTACCTAAGTCTGTCTAGAAGCTATCTAAGTTAAACAGATCTATAGTAAGTTAGTCTTACTCTGCGCGTTAACTTCCTCCCTTTAGGAAATCTAGTTTAGCAGCTCGAAGGCTGTAACACGACTCTCGCGAGATAATTGTATAAACTCTTTGAGCTCGTTGACTTGAGCACTTGTAAGCGTTAGTGGGCAGCTAGTATGCTTTCTAGGTGTAACGCGATCGCTAGTAATTGCGCAGGCAACCTGTCTCTAAGTAACTTTAAGTAGGCTAGCAATAAAGGGATAGCTATGGCTGGCGAGACTTAAGGTACGAACTTGTAAGCGTTTGTTATAAGAGAGATATTAATTTAACTTGGGCGTTAATGGAGGAGACATTTTAATAATGTGTGTTAATGCAGGACGCAACACGGGTACACGCGTTTCTATATAGAATTATAGAGGTTTTAATGTATTTTTGTTACTAGAGAGCTCTTGAGCATTGGCCGAGCATCCCTGCAGTGCGCGGACCACTCACCTCACTTATGCCGGATACCACAGTATATCTCGTCCGAAGTCTTGGACCGGCTTCTATCATCTAAATACTTGGTTGCTTGGGCCTATTGCCAGTATGGAGTTGGGGCTGACTTGAGAGCCGTGCGGGTCGACTTCAAGGTTCAAGCTGACCGCTGACAGGCACTAGCAATATTTTGGCCTAGAGAATTAGTTTCCACGATTGCTATCCCTAAATTCGGAATCTTCCGAGCTTATATCTTGGCCCCGGCACTGTGCTGAACTGACCTAAATTTTACTGGTCCAAATTTTACTGGTCCAAGGCCCTTACTAGCTGACATTGACTATCGTCAATCTGTCAGGATTCCAGGGACGCGGGGGTTGATTCTGACATTGATTCCACATCGATTCTGAGCCAAGGTTGGAATCCGACAGCCAATTTGTTGACCGTTCATACTATCTCGTTCAGGATAATGGGACTTGACGTGTTATTACGACCAGACGTTGTACACCCCACCTTCTCGTATCCTCCTGCCGGATCGAAGGTCACTATAGGCTAGGCCTAATTCGGAGTATACAGAGACCAAGGAGGTGATTCGTTGTTCAGCCTGGCCTAGACGTAACACACCTTCTTTCTCTAGCAGCACGCGAGATGAACAGAGAAAGCATGACTGTCCAGCAATTCACTGGGCGTCACATCTGTAAACCAACTGAAAAGCCTGCTCTCACAGTGGAACTAATGCTGATAATGGAACATCTACAAGAGCCCCCGCTCAATTGTACATACAGTACAGCAACAAACCCCTACATGCAGGTGCAATAACCAATACCGAACGCCACTCCCACCACCATTTCATTACATCCCATCCATCATCATCTCCGCTCGTTACAAAATGACAAAGACAGCAGCGACCAGCGCCACAACAAAGCTCACGGTCGCACTACCGCGCAACTTGCCTCCCGCACCATGAATCCCCAACACCTCATCCTGAATACCGAACGTGACATTCTGCTTAATGCTCTCATTCAAGCACTGGCCGTTCGCAATGTCCAAGCCCATGAGGTCATTAGGCACATTAAAGAACATATAGCTCCTATTGTTCAGGCCCTCAAAGCCAGAGGTATCGTAGGGGAACTTGTCTTCCGGATCTGTGGACGAAGTGTTGCGCAGGAAAATGCATTGGACTTGGTTTGGATGGTCGTGTGCGAGCTGCGGGTAGGCCTTCATGACATCAGAGTTTGAGGTATCGGCGACGAGGACGAATTTCCTTTCAGGGAATGTTGCGAAGATCTTGTCGAGGAGGAATTTTCGGATAGACAGGGTAGCGGAGACATCGGAGAAGTTTAGGGGGCGCTAGAAATGGTTAGCTATGAACATTCGGTTTTTGAGAGCAGCGGGCTTACCGTGTCGAACGATCCACCGGGATACGTCTTGTAGATGAAGTCCATGTACAGGCGGGTGGCTTGCTCCGGAGTGGTCGTCAGATAGTGGAAATGAGTCGAGTTGGGCAAGCTCGTTGACCAATTTGCGTAAATTTCCGGCATGTTCATCCATTCAGTGAAGGGTTTCGCAAAAGAGTTCAAAAGACCTTCTTTTGGCTGGTAGATCTTGGTTATACGGAGAATGTCGTCGATATCGGAGATGAATGTTATACCCTTCGGTGGGACGAGGAATGCAGTGGCATTGCCTGTAAGCGTTCCGTTGGTGTAGACGTTGAGGCGCTGGACATTCTCAGTCTCGTTTCCTGCGAGTAGACCGCCACCTGTCGTGTTTTGGATGGGAACGAAGGCATCGAAGTCTCCCTGCGCAGTGGTCTCATAGGGAAACGTGACGTTCTGAGTACCTCCTCCGGGCGTCACGGCACCGCCGCCGCCGGGCTGGCCGCTCGCGCCCTGGCTTGGAGCCGGCTCCAAATGGAAGGACACATTCTGCTCGCCTTGTTGGACGATGAAAATGGATTGAGTGAGGTTACGCGCTTGAGCCTGCTGGTCGGCAGGGAGGTTTTTGATGTCGACGTCGATTAAGAAGACGTTTGTCAGATCGTCGAGCTTCGACTGCGAGATGTTTGGTGTCTTGTATACGTTTCCGTGGAATCGGACGTTCCAGCCCTGGTCGGTCCAGTTGGCATACGGCGGGATGTTGAGGACTTCAGTCGGGGCAGCATCGAGGTCGCCGTCCTTGATGCCAAGCGAAGATCTTACTTGGTCGCCGGTGGGGAAGTTCTGGAAGTAGTTGGGGATGCCTGGGCCATGTCAGCAACAAGTTTCGGGGACAGTTGATAGTTGAGGTGCCACGGTTCCGCAAGACGTGCGCTCCACGCGCCGTTGCCACGTGGAGCGAACGTGGAGCCAGCGTGCTTGGCCTGCTCATCGCGGCTTCCATGGGGGCAATTTTGGAAGGCGCTGCCTCCTCTGCTACAGTGCCACTTCCAATTCTGGCGACGTACGCCTTCCCAGCCAACTCGCCGGACGGAAAAAAGACGACTGACCTGAGATGACATAGCTGGGCAAATCCGTACCCAACACGCTCCCCAGCGAGTGCAGCACATTGTCCGCCCCACTTGCGATGTCTGAGATGATGTTCCGCTTGTCGTATGCGTAGCTGTGTCGTCCGTCGAACCGAATTGCTGCCGGCGTGACAACTGGAGCTCTCACCTCGACTTTGGCCGGTAGAGCTGTAGGATCTGGAATTGCGACGCCATTTACGACACCCGCGAATAGCGCTCCGCCGAGGACGAGCGCTCGCCTTCTTGACGCGTTGGCCATAGGTATGGTTGGGAAATGCCGCAAGCTATCGCGTGTTGTGTTGTTGAGGCGAGGGGTGAGCTTGGAAAAGGAGGACTGCGGACCGAGCAACCTGGTGCCCACGCGAGTCCGGAGGTTGGCGACTGAAGAATAAGAGCGACAGAGGAGAGCAAGGGAAACGGAGGATTCTAGGAAGACGAGGGTCCGGCGGGTGCAGCAAGCAATCAATTGTTATGTATTTCTGGGATAATACTAATTCCCAGTTTCAGATGGCCGTACTAGCTTCCCGTGCCACTTGCCAGGCACCGCGAAAAGTGATGTCACCTATCCCCGGCGGCCTCGGCAACCGCGATCGGGCTAACTGTACCAGGCAAGCGCCGTCGATCTGGCCATCGACAATGCCACGCCACCAGAGAACGCTTCTTCACCATCGTGAGAGCTTGTTTTGGTCCCCAAAATCAAGGAAAGGAGCAAACTATAAAGCCCAAGGGCCATCGTTCCTATCAGATCTGTCGTAGTGTCTGAGCATTTCATATCAGATTTGTCGTGCGGTCGAATGCTCGGCCCCATGAACAAGAGGTATAGTATTACCCACCCCTCATCGACGAAACGTAAAGCAAGCATCCTTTGGGCAGGTCGCCACGGCTTGTGTTCTTCACTTCATTGAGTAGGTCAATTTGCTGACAATTGACTCTATCAAGTTCGCCTGTCATCTACTTGAATCGATCGAGAAATGCAAGATTCTTCGCCTTGAGCTGCGCAGGATCTTCCTCTTCCTCTTCAGACTCACTCTCCTCCTGCTTAGCCTGCTCCTCTTCCTCCCGCCGCAGCCGCTCAGCTTCGATGTTCTCCCTAGCCTCCTTCTCTTTTCGCGCTCGTTCTGTTTCCATCACGGCCTTGTCTTGCTTCTTCTTGGCCTTTTCTCGATCCGCTGCCAGCGATCCTTCGTATTCAGCTTGTTGCTGAGCTCGAATACCGGTGACTGAAGACCGTGGGTTAGCGGATGATGTAGTTGCTGGGCGAGAAGAGGATGCAGCCGATGCCACGGCTGGAGGAGCCATGTTGCCAGAGGGCCCTGCACTCGAGCGATGACCCCCAGTTCGGAAGCCTATGTTGCTCTGCTGCCGGCCATGGGGTACCCCCTGGGCAGGAGGAAGATGCATTGGAAGTGCTAGTCCTGGAAGCTACCACACTCGCTCGACTGCTAGATGTAGTGGCTGTGTTACTTCCAGAAGGACCAGGTGCAACGCTCGACCGACTACTAGCTCCCCAATTTCGCAGATTAGTGGCGGGCGAGGGACCTCCCTGACGGGAAGACGACGCAGCTAGAGTAGCAGTGCTACTCCTCGAAGACCCAGGCGCTACACCAGACCGACTAGTAGATACCCTGTTTTGCATGCTTTGTTGTTCTCCATCTGGCACCTCAACTCCCTGGCGAGTAGACGATGCAGTATCACTACCGCCCCTAGATGGCCCTTGCGTGGCACTCGAACGGCTGCTGGATGCCCGGTTCGGCAACGCAGTAGCCACGTCACGGCCAGGATGTGGGGCGCTCGACACCCTATTCTGCTGTGATTCAACTGGCGGTCGTATTCCTGAGCGAGATGAAGACGCAGAAGCAACGCCGCTTATAGGGAGAGCATCGGTACGCCTTCCCTCATGTATTACCGAGCGGGGCGACGGTCCAGAGGCGGTACTACCCCTCGCAGGCATCGGAGCAGCGCTCGCACGACTTCCTGTCCGCATTCCAGAGCGAGACGAAGGTCCAAAAGCAATGCCGCCTATAGGGACAGTATTGGTACGCCTTCTTGTCTGTATTCCTGAGCCGGCCGAAGATCCAAAAGCGACATTACCCCTCGGAGACATCGGACCAGCACTCGCACGACTCCCCATCTCATCCCTGTGCCCCTTACCCTTACCCCGCGGATTCAAGTCCACTCCCATGTCCTCCTCATTCCTGCTCAAATCAGGCATGGCCGGTTTATCGTGCGTCAATCGATGCCAATCCGCGATACTCTTCATAGGCACCTCTATAATACTCTCATCATCATCCGCCATCGCTCCCAGCGCCATCACTTTCTTCTGCCTCCCCATAAACTCTTCATGAGATTCCGTCATAAGCCTCTGCACAGCTTCCTCCTCCCGTGGGCTCCTAGACCCCTTTCGGTGCATCAAGCCGACCAGCCTCCATCGCCTTAGCAAGTTGCTCGTCCTCCATCTTCTTATATCGCTGTTATGCTTCAGCAGCTGACGCCTGCATCACTCTCTCCAACTCATCTTCTTCCCAACGACTAGCGTGCGTTTGCCATTCTTGATGGGAGTAGTGTTGGGCGGATTGGAGGTGTGCTTGTTCTTCCCGCTCGGAGTCTGCAAAGTGGCACATGTGGCATTTCCCGGGGTATTGGAATTCTTCGACTGTTAGGGAGGGGGCTTCCTCGCAGGGTAGACCATTGGGTTCGGCCTGTGGGCATTTGTCGAGGTTTTCGGTGATGGGGTGCGACCAGTCGGCTGCGATGGTGCGGGTTATGTGGCACATTTCTGGTGGGGTGAGTGTGTCCTATGATGGAGATATCTGGTATGAAGAAAATAGTAGTAAGTTTTTAGTAAAAGAAGGTTGGTATGTTTGATACTTGTTATTGTTTGAAGCTGTGAACCTGTACCTCGTTTTTTAAGGATGGAGTTGTACAATGAAGACTGCCATGTGAAGGAAAACATGATCCACGTGACCGCCTTACCTGTCATGTCAACAATATACGATTGTCCGGATAGCGACCAAAGATGGATTGAAAATGCGCTGATCGGACACCAATGGGGCCGCTTTGGAGGCTAAAAAGCGTGTTTTATGCGCTTCCAGTTTACTTTCAGATACGACAAGTATCAAAAATACAAAGAAGCCGGATAGAAAGTCTATTTCCGAGGCCTTGAACGGGCGCGCAACCCTGAAATCAAGCAATACGGACCGGTTAAACTAGTGGCTGCGCCCACCAAAGAGGACATGGTTCTCACAATAACCGGACAGATCGCTTTAGGTCTGCCAATGCTACCCGACATCAATGCCCACCTTGGTGCTAGTTGGTAGAGCTCGTGGACCCAGGTACACACAGGCAGTGTCGTTGGACAATCCAAAAGACGACAAGGGGGTCTCCGCTGGGACACCTTATATTTCAGGTTTGA
>MCFA01000495.1:0-11862 GCA_002105025.1 Clohesyomyces aquaticus
TAGTTTTTATAGCAGCTTATGCTTTAATGCTTAGTAGCGTCTGTTTAAAGAGATTTAAGTGCTTTCTATTATTTATAAGTAAGGCGTTTGTCTTGTTGCTTCTAAAAGTTTGTTATTATATGCTAGCTATGCTATAAGTAATAGCAATACCTAGTTGTCCTAGTTCTAATTAACATATATCCTTAAATAGGCTTTAAGAGTTTAGTTTATTCTCTCTATTTATCTGTCTATTATAGATAGTAAGCTATAGATAGTTTCCTCTTTGTTCTAATTATAGCAATTAATGTTATTTAATAGTTTAATATAAAGAGCTTGTCTCTATTACTAATAATTAATTATAGCATGCTATAGTGTTATATAAGTTAATCTAGTATAACGTGTCCTAGTATATAGCTATGTAGTTATTATAGAATAGTACTAGCTTAATATACTTAGTAAATATGTTAACTATAACTAATATAGCGTTATATATAATTCCTATTATAGAGTCCTTAAAGTAGGTAGTCTTATAATAAAATCTATTAAAATGTTATCTTAGGGTGCCTTAGAATAGGCATAGGTTATATTTCTCTATGTTATACGTAGGTACTATGTTTGTTTCTCTAACAGTCTATATATTTTATAATAAACTATAAAACCTTATGTTTTATTTATTAAAGTTATAGTATCTTTAGATTAGTTTAATTGTTTAGCTTGTTCCTAGGTGCCTATATATAGGGTTATTATAGTGTTGTCTAATAATCTTCTTCTATAGCTTAGGTAGAACATTATTATTAATATATAGGATAGCGTTTAGTTTTATATAGGTCCTAGCAAACTATTAGGGTTCTAGCATAGGAGCGTCTCTTATACTTCTTCTTTGTTTCTAACTAAGTTGCCTTGTCTGCTTAGAGCGTTAGCTCTTCTGTTGTCTTTTCCTAGTATGTATATAATCTTAAATTTATACTGTCCTAGCCTTTCTGCCTATTAGGCCTAGCAGCCTATAAGTTTCTTAGTAGTAGTAAAGTACGTAAGGTTTTATAGTCTATAAAGATTGTTAGATCTAAGCAGCTTTCTACGTAGATCCTCTAATGTTCTAGAGCATTTATAATTGCTATTAGTTCCTTGTTATATACGTTATACTGTTGTTCTAGTCTAGTAAAGCTCCTTAAATAGTATTTAATTAGATGCTACTAACTGTCTTGTTGCTATGTTACGCATGCTCCTATAGCTAGGTCTAATACGTTAGTCTTAAAGCGTAGCAGTTCTCTGCTTTAGAAGGCAATTAGAGCTAGAGGGCTAATACATGCCTCTCTAAGTTATTAGAAGGCTTTTTCTTTTCTTTCTTCTATTTAAAGAGTATATCTTTCTTGTTAGTCTTATTAAGGGAGTGTCTTTATAGAGTATTCCTAATAAATCTTTAGTTAAAATTTATAAATCTAAGAACTCTAGATTCCTTAACACTTGTTAGCCTTAGCTAATCTTAATAACTTATATTTTCTTTAGGCTTATCTTAACTCTTTATAAGTTAATAACGTAGCCTAAGAAGTTAACTTTTTTTTATAGAATTTATACTTCTCTAGTTTAAGTTATAAGTAAGTTTTGTCTAGTAAGGTTAGTACCTTTTTAACATGTTCTATATGTTTTCTTAGGTCTCTAAGTAGATTAGAATATTATCTAGGTATATAACAACAAATCTGTCTAGATATGCTTATAATACGTTATTAATAAGTGTCTAGAACGTTGCTAGTGCGTTAGTAAGACTAAATAGCATAACAGTATACTTATAGTGTCTATAGCAAGTCCTAAATGCTGTTTCTATTCTTTACCTTTCTTTATTTAAATAAGGTAGTATCTATCTTATAAGTTAAGTGCTATAAATATCTTTGCTTAGGATAACTAGTCCTATAGCTCTAAGATATTTAGCAGTAGGTATTAATTCTTAATTATAATGTTGTTAAGTTTCTAAAATTAATATATAGTTATAGAGGTCTATTCTTCTTTAGCATAAATAGAAGTAGATAGCCTGCTAGTAATGTTAATAGTCTAATATAACCTTCTTAAGTGCTTTGTTAAGGAATTCTCTTAGCGTTCTAAGTTCTGTTTCTAATAACGCGTAGATTAGTCTAAAAGTTAGCTGCTTTCCTTTCTATAGAACGACTTTATAGTCCTAGGGTTAATGTCTAGGCAGTGTAGCTACACCTGTCTCTTCTAGAATAGGTATGTCTATTTTTATATTCTATAGGATCTTAGAAGTTATACTATTCTTCTCTTCTCTTATTATAGTTGCCTATTCTTTTTAATAGAGGTAACTGTTCTTGCTAAACGTGTCTTGTCTAAGGTTATGTTATAGAGCTCTGCTCTTGCCTCTTATCTGCTATTAGCGTTATATAGCGCGTAGGTTCTAAACTTAATATATAGTTATAGTTTCTTAAAGATATTATTTCTTTTTCTAATTAATAGTTAGGTTATGTCTTTATAGCTAAGGAAGTCCTAATATAACGTTATAGTAGCTAGTCTATAATAGTCTAGGTTAATTTCCTTAGTATGTCCTTAGGTTTCTATAGGTATATATAGGACCTTATGTTATATTATGTCTTGCCCTAGCATCTTTTCTCTATTTATAACATAAAGTAAATAGAGTTCTAATTTCTTAAGAGGTTATAGCCTAGCTATAAACATAGCTCTTATAGAAATAAAATTGCTTAATGCCTCTAAATCTAATAGTGCCTTTATCTAATAACCTCCTAATTTAATAGGTAGCTTAATCTATAACAATCTAGTAGCGTAGTAGTGTTTTATTGTTTTGCTAGCGCTTGTCTAAAAAAGAGTTAGGTTTAAATCTATTCTTAGTTTTTTCTATAAGTGTTATATATAGTTTTCTCCTAGACATAGTTGCTATATGTCCTAGGTATAGCAGCTGTTAACAGTAGTTTTTATTTCTATAATGTCCTGTTTGTCTTTCTCTAGGAAGTGCTGCTTGTCTTGTTTGTCCTAGAGGTGCATAGCGCATGTGTTGTCTATATATTTAAACTAATGCTATTTATAGTTGCTTTGTTATAATAGAAACTATCTATATTTATTCTTTTAGTTATAGTAATCCTTATATAAGTTATAGTTATATAACTCCTATTAGATGTTACTATAGAGTTAGTTTTAGTAATCTAGCTAGTAACCTAGTACTATAGAAGCGTCTTCTTTACGTACCCTTTCTTGTTTATGTAGCTACATGTTAGTTTTCTCTTAGTATAGTGCCTTTCCTAGAGCGTTGCTAAAATTTAGTAGCTAGCTTAGGCGTTGTTTTAGCAACTTAGTCTACTAAGGCTCTTTGTCTGCTCTTTAGGATCTAAAGATACTTTTTTATTATTAAATCTAGGAGTACCCTAAGTTCCTGCTTAATGTCTTCTAGTATAGTGTACTGTCCTAGTAGGTACATGTTTATACTTTACGTTAATCTAGTTAAGGTATCTCTTACTAATTATGTCCTAATTATAGTATTCTCTATAGCAGTGCGTTATAGGTTCTAATAGATCTTATGCTTGTCTTTGTCTAAGACTATAACTTTTAGTCTTTCTATTATTTTATTTGCTATTTGTTACTAAAGTGCCTAAGCAGTTTAATGTAGTTTTCCTTAGTTAGTTTGTTAACGTAGTTAACAACTCTATAGTACATTGTCTAAGGTTAGTTCTTTGTTAGCGTTTTTAACTCCTATAGTAGTTTGCTAGGATTATTGTCCTTATAGTGTCTGTTATTAGTCTATAGAATTTATTAATAACTTTGTCTCTAATGTCTGTTCCTTATAATCTTTTATAACTAATAATTTTCTACTTAGTGTCTTAGTTTTGTCTAATATGCTAGTAGTAAGTACGTTAAGCTATTATATAACTTTGTTCTTAGAACAGCAGTTTCTACTAATATAGCCTATCTTTCTATAATTATAGCACTTTTAGGTTTCTTAACTAGTATTGCCTATTATAGCAATTCTTTTCTTGTTATAGCCTTTTAGGTTCCTTCTTTAATTATAGCATCTAGGTGCATTAGCTTAGGTCTGTTAGAGCAGTAGTATCTATCTATATAGTTTTTTGTTTTCCTCTGTTAAACCTATAGCGTTGTTGTCCCTTGTCCTAGTTACACGTAGCGTAGTAAGGGCTTGTGACTCTAGCTTATACTTATAGAGTTTGTTGTCTAAGCAAGTAGCTTTATTAATAAGGTTGTCTAGGGTGTTAGTAGTAGCAGGAGTTTACATAAGTTTAGCGTAAACTTTAGCCTTAAGTCCCTGTTAGAACATCTTATAAGGCCTAATTATTCTATTTAGTCTAGATAGCGTAGCGTTAGAAGTTGTTAGCGTAGTTACTAACTAACTTAGCTTAACAGAGTTGTTAGATTATTTGTTAGCAATAGCTAGTTTACTAGGAATAGCAAAGGCCTGTTAAAGTTTTCCTTAAACTTATTATGTTCTTTAAACATATAAGTAATTCTGTTTTTATATTATTCTTGTCTAGATATTTCTTAAAGTAAGTTTTACTTAATTATAAGCCTTTTCTCTTATATAGAAGACTATAAGCATAGCATAGTTGTTATTATTAATTTTACTTTTAACATAAAAGTAAACGTTAAACTAAAGGATCTATGCTTTAAGCTTTTTCTTTTTCTATAAAAGAGGTTAGGTCTTGCTACTTTTAAAGTAGTAACGTAGGTCTTGCTACTTTAGCTAGAGTAGATTATATTAAAGTGTTGCTTATCTTGCTTAAGGGCGTTTAAAATGTTATAGTACTACTTCTACTAGGTCTTAGGTTCTTAAGAGAAGACAAGGGCTTAGTAGTTATTAGTAGAAGCAGTAGTCTTGTTAGTTAATTCTTAGGGCAAAGATAAGGTATAGTAATGTAGAGTAATCTTATAGTATTAAGGGTATAATCTATAAAGATTAAGTAACTAATGTATTAAGTATAACTAAGAGGTTAAACGCGAACTTCTATAAGGGGAGTTCGCCTTCTAGATATAGAGATACATAATATTAAGTGCTTTGTCTTGCTCTACTTGCTCTATAAGATTAGTAAGAGCACTAAGAGCATCTAACATATAACTTGCTCTACTTGCTCTGTTATATTAGGGAGAGCGTAGGGAGCGCTAAGCCTTCTTGCTTAGTTAGCGGCCCTGCTCTACTGTTGCCTTTAGTTCTAACAGAGCAACTCCCTCAAAGCGATAGGTTATAGTAGGGCTAGGGCTAGTAGTTTATAACACTGCTTCTATAACTAGCTAACAAGGGGTTTTTTATTTACCTAGTGTAAATAGTAGCAATAGTCTACGTAGGCCTATAGGCTTATATTAGACAGTAAACAAGAATTAATAATAATAATAATAATAATAATAATAATAATAATAATAATAATAATAATAATAATAATAATAATTAGTTAGTGTTCTCTTTTAATTATTCCTTAGGCTTTAGAGTTATATGCTAAGGGCTAAACGTAGTAGATGCTATATCGCCTAGCTAACTAGACAATAACATCTTTATTCTCTAGCCTACTATTAACTAATAGTTAAACAAAACTTCTCTATCTATAAAGCATGTCCTAGAATAGGAACTTTGCTACGGCTTCTAAGGTGACCTGCTTTAGCGCTTGAGCTTTTAGCTAACTAGAAAGACTCTCCTAGGCTACTACTAGGTATTTAAAGCCCCCTTAAGAAGCTAGCATGTAGGTAATGTCTATAGTCTAATAATTAAACAACGTTTAAACAATAGATATCTAAAGCTTAGCTTAAAGCTTTCTACCTTAAGCTCTCTAACATTTACTATAGGTCTTAACTACTCGCTTAACTTTAGTAAACATATTTTCCTAGTAAAATTAGCTAGTAAAGGCTATGTAAGTAGCCTAAACCCCCCTGTGCTTAAGATCCTTATAGTAAGTTTTCTAAATAAGGTATAAGCAACTATCTTTGTTATTAACTACTTGTTAAACAGCTTGCGTTATTAAAGATTTCTTAAAAAAGTGTTCTCTATAGGTAAAGTAACTACGTGCTTTGTTAATCTACTACTATAACCTTTTTCTAGAAAGACTAACAAGCTTTTAGTTAGAATTTAGTAGCTAGTAGGCAATTTTATTTAAGAACTTAGAGTAGCTTAAATTAAGTACTATTTAGTCCTTTTCTATAAACACGTTACACTCTTCTCCTTTAGCAAGGGTCCTCTTAATAAATAGTTCTAAGTCCTTTTCTAGTTTCTCTAGCAACTAGAATCCTTTAGGCTTTAGGTAGCGTAAAAGGGCGTTAGCTATAACGTTTTTCTTTCCTAGCATATAAACAATAATAAAGTCCTAGAGCAAGATAGTACTAAGCTAGTAGTTTATAACAGATCTAGGAAAGTTAGTAGCTAAGCAGTTAAGCTATGTAATTAGAGTTTAAGCGTTAGTCTCTAGGGTAAACTATGTTCTATAAAGTAGTACTAGAATTTCTTTAAAGCCTATAAAATAGCCTTATACTTAAGCTTAGTAGAGTGCTATGTTAACTTAGCCTTAGACTAGAGTATGCTTTTAAAACAGATAGAGTAACGCTTCCTATCCTCCCCTACTTGTTTAAGTATAGCTCTACCCCTATCTTTGCTAGCATTAACGTATAGAAAGATTATAAGGCCTAATTAATAGTTAATCTCTACTAATGCTAGTATAGAAGTAATAGACTCCTTAAGACTCTTTATAGCAACTTAATGCTTATTTTTCTAGAGAAATTTAGTATCTTTATAGAGTAGTTAAAAGAGCAGGGCTGCTTTAATTATAAAGCAGAAACCTACTAGCAGTAGTAGACATAGATGCTAAGGAATTGCTAGACATCTTAACTAACTAACATTTAGGCTAATATATAATCTTTGCTACCTTTGCTTTAACAGAGTAGCGCTCTTCTCTATCTACTATATAGCCTATAATTTCTATATAGTTAACTCTCTACTAGGACTTCTTACTTAAGATAGTAGCCTTAGCCCTTTCTATATTAGTTAGAACTTAATTAGTAAGCTAGAAGTATTTAACTATAAATTAACGTATACCTAGCAGAACTTCTTTATAATTATAATATGTTTTTGCTCTAGAAACTATAATATTATTAATAAAGGGTGCTGCTTTAGGAAAGTAACGCTTTAGAATCTTAAGGATAATCTATTAGAAGACTCTACTAAGTTAGTTGCTCTTTAAGGAAGAGTGCATTAACAAAGCAAACCTAGAGGCGTCTAAATAGCAGTTATATCCCTAGATTCTATATATAGCAGAATTTAATTTTATAGCCTATAAATTATTCTAAGTATTTGTTAGCTGCTAGAGGCATGCTAGCATCTCTCTCTATGTAGCTATTAAGGATCTAGGCATTGTTAATAAAGTAGTATGCCTAACTCTTCTTTAGAATAAGAAACTATAAGTTATAATATTAGCTATTATATAATTTAAGTACTCTACGTTTAATTCTCTCTTAAAGCATCTTTAGTAGAGTCCTCTCTATCTTTTTTAGGCATTAGAATCCTTTTACTTGCTAAGCTAGTATAGTTTCGTTCTAATCTTATATAGCAGAGCTACTTTAGAATAGATTATTAACATCTCTAAGAAGTCCTAAGCTAGGGCCCTCTCTCTTGCTATTATAAGAGCTTTTACTAATTAAACCTTGTTTAGCTAGAGCTATTCTCTAATTTAGAGGTTCTTTATCCTTTTTGCTATTAGCTAACTCCTAACTAGAAAAGAAGCATGCTATGCTTTAAAGAGATAGTTAAACAGCCCTATTAACACTAGTATATATAGAGACGCTTTTTATTACTATTCTATAGCCTGTTTATGCTAGTCTTTTTAGCCTAAGTTAAGTAGTTAATTAGGCCTTAGCTTATTGCTAGGTTATACTTTCTGCCTAACCTTCTTATACGCTGCATTAACTTCTCTATTCTAACTATGCTTTAATCTTATTAGGCCCTATCTCTATTGTCTAAGCTTAGTTATTAAAGCTTCCTAATTGTCCTTGTCTAACTCTAAAGAATCACTACTACTGTTCTATAGAGCTCGTTAGTAGGCTAGGGAATAATAGAACCTAGAACTGTCTTCCTAGCTTAGAGGTTCCTTACTTGTTTCCTAACTACTAGTTAGGCTTAAAGTTAGACGTTAGGGCTAGATTATAAGCTAAGAAGCTTACTCTCTTTTGCCTGTTTATTAAAGTAATAGCGTAGGAACAACGCCTAACTATACTAAACGTAATCTTAATTTAAGCTATACTATACTAAGGAACACTAAGCAAGACAGCCCTTCTAATGTTTTAAACTACTTAAAAGTAGGTTAGAATAACAATGCTCCTAACAATAATTAGAACGTTATACGCTATACTAACGTATAGCAAAAGACCCCTGTCTGCTAAAATTATGCTAATCTTCTAATCCTTGCTTAGATAGTCTTAGTTAAAGTCCTTAATCTATAAGTTAAGGGCTTAAGCTAACAAATATCTAATAACGTTAAGTTAAGAGCTAGTGTTAATAAGGCCTTCTAGCTAGTTTCCTTAGATACTAACCTAGCAAGTTAGCAGCATGCTGCTTATGCTAGTAGTAACCCCTATCTGTTTTTTAACCCTTATTTAGTCCTAAGTGCTAATTTGCCCTTAGTCTATATTATAGCTGTCCCCTTAATTGTTAATCTAGTATTGCTAGTTTTCTCTAGCTAGAAAAGCTTCTCCTATAAGGTTTCTTAAAGCTATAGGACTAGCCTGCCTTATCTTATTAAAAGCAATTATGCTTTTAGCAGTAACCTTAGAATTAGTCTAACCTAGTTAGTCTCTACACTGCCTTCTCTTTATAAGTTAGGGTAGGAGCAGCTTGTTTAAAGGGCACTTAGAACCTCCTAGAGCCTGCCCCTACCCCTTTTAACTAATAAGGCTAGCTACTATTAGACCCTAGACTTCTTAAGCTAGAGCAGCGTAAATAAGAGAGCTTAAATTATGTAAGGTAACTATATTAACAAGATTATTATAGAACATAGGCAGAACGTAACTAAGCTTCTAACTGCTTGTTAGATTACAGGGCCTAGGTTTGTCTCTACCTATAGGACTTAGTTCTTAGCTCTAGTTCACACGTAGGCTAGGGGCAGGCAACGTTTAGCTACTACCCTAGGTGTCTTCTTAATAGTTATAGCTATATTAGTAAATGTTGTCTATAGCATCTTTAATCTATACTAAGGGTGCTAACGTAACTTAATCTATAATTAGGTTACTAGGACTAGCCTTATCTCCTAAACTCCTACTTAGTAAGGTCCTAAACCTTACGTCCTTAACTTTTAGTTAATTCTTAAATACTTAGCCTTCTATAACCTAACTTATGTCTATAGCTCTTTTTCCTACGTTACGCGTAGATACTATGTTTAACTCTCTGTTAGACATATCTTCTTTAATTAGATGTTGCTAAAAACGTAGCGCGCTACGCATTGCTTTAATCCTTGCTTAATAGTAGATAACAAGATTATCTTGTTCCTTAATGCTATTTATAGTTGCTATGTTTACATTAGCAGCTTAATTGTTGCTAGCTGCTGCCTTTTTATGCTAAACTTAGTTTATGTCTTTAGTTAACTCTATATCTATGACTCTAAACTATGCTTTAGCTCTATTAATTAACTATTAAAGCAGCTTATCTCTAAGTGCCCTAGGAGGACGCCTAGCATACCTCCTAAAATGCTTCCTAGTCTTCTATAGTAGTATTTAAACTAACCCTGCTCTGTTCTAATTTCATAGAACTAACTATAACTTTTAAGTAGGTTTATATAGGGCAATTCTAGATCTAATGTTTAGTTATACTATAAGCTCTACATTAGTTAGAGTACTCCTTCTATTCCTAACTATAGTCCTAGCAGCAGGGTTAACTGTCTAATTATAGCTTAAAACAAAGGTGCTGTTGTTCCTTTTAGTGTAGAGAGTAGGTTACACTAACATCTAATATACTAGTTATAGTTATAAATAGGCTTTAGGAGCTTGCTAACTCTAGCATTTCTGTTCTTCTAATAGTTAAAAGTCTCTATAGTTAACGTTATGTTTTACATCCCCTAGCATATATTAATAACTGCTAGATTAACGTTTAGAGGTTGCTTATTTAGGCTCTAACTGCTAGCTTAACTACGTAAAATACCTAGGGAAGTCTCTTAGTCTAATTTAGGATTAATGCATTGCCTTCTTAGAGGAACTTATATAGTTTAGGAAGAGGAATCTTATGTTTATAGGTTTAAACGTCCTTAGCAGCTATGTGCTTAGCTACTGCTCTATACTTAGGCGTTAACGTAAGCATCCTAGCACGTTATGTATATAGCCCCTAGACGTATTTAAAAATCTTAGCAACGTTAAATAACTCTAGGTTAGTTAAGTCTAGGCTACTTAGCATAGAGAACATTACTAGATCCTAGTCCTAGGCAGAAAGGCCTTTATAAAAGAGCAGGCCTAGTTTATTCTTCCTAATCTGCTTTTGTTCTATAGCTTAGGAGCTATAAATACTAAATTGCTAAAAATACTTAGTAATAGATAGTAGCAAGCAATAGCACTCCTAAACCTAAGTCTTAAGATAGGCCCTAGTTGTTTTCTTAGTAATTAAATCCTGTTTAAAGTAGGCAACGTAAAGCCCTTCTTTAAACTCTGCCTAGGAAACCTTGCTTCCTTAAACTATTCTATTTGCCTAACAAAATTACGCTAAAGGTTATTATAGAAGTAAGGGAAGAGTTGTTTCTTAGAGAGTTCTAACTATCCTATAGCGTCTAAAGCGTAGTTATAATTATCTAGAAACTTAGTAACGTCCTTGCTACTAAAGCTAGGTGCTCCTTTCTAACCTAGGTTTAACTTAATATAATAGGTCTGTCTACCTTAGTGACTAGTAACTAGCAGCAGGGCAGGTAGAGGAGCATTAAAAGAGGTTATTAACATAGGTTGCTTTTCTTGCTAGTAGAGACATGCTTGCTAATTTTAGTGTTAGGTTTGCTGCTGCTTTACTATTAGTGCTAGCAGAGCGTGTAGTAAAGGGGCTATCTAAAGTTTTTGTTGTTCTTAAAAGAGGGACTTATTTATTATGTTTCTTTCTACTTCTTCTCTTCTAACTGCTATTTAAACACCTCTTACTTGCTTAAATTTTTAACTGTTTTTATAAATAATTATTTTATGTTTATAAAGATATAACTCTATTTAGGTCTAAGCGCTAGTTAGATTTCTACTAGACCTACTAATCTTCTATTTTCTTTTTATAAGCTCTTACGCTAGTTTAACTTGCTACTACTCTCTTTGTCTTAACTTAAGTATTATGCCTTTCTTAGACTAATTGCCTCTCTATAATCTAGACATTACGCCTCTCTTAGCAACTAACTCTTACGAACTACTAACGCTAGCCCTACTATAACTTGTCGCCTTAAGGGAGTTGCTCTGTTAGAACTAAAGGCAATAATAGAGCAGGGTTGCTAACTAAGCAAGAGGGCTTGGCGCTCTCTACGCTCTCTCTAACATAATAGAGCAAGCAGAGCAAGTCATACACTAGATGCTCTTAGCGCCCCTACTAATCTTATAGAGCAAGTAGAGCAAGGCAGAACACTTAACATTATATATCTCTATATCTAGAAAGCAAACTCCCCTTATAGAAGTTCGCGTTTAACCTTTTAGTTATACTTAATATATTAGTTACCTAATCTTTATAGATTATATCCTTAATACTATAAGATTATTCTACATTACTATACTTTATCTTTGCCCTAAGAATTAACTAATAAGACTACTGCTTCTACTAACAACTACTAAGCTCTTGTCTTCTCTTAAGAATCTAAGACCTAGTAGAAGTAGTACTATAATATTTTAAACGCTCTTAAGCAAGATAAGCAACACTTTAATATAATTTACCTTAGCTAAAGA
>MCFA01000496.1:0-11827 GCA_002105025.1 Clohesyomyces aquaticus
AGGTGGTGGTAGTAGGGAGGATGGCTCCTGTAGTGCAACTGTTAGTATATGCCGTACAACAAGCAGAGTTTTCTTAATCGCCTACTATGACAGAGAGGTGTTTTTCTCTAAGTATTCCCTTATAAACTAACATCTCTATCCTATCTCTTTTAATTGCTATTGTCTATCTTATTAATATAAGTCTCTAAAACTTCCTACAAGTTAGCCACGCGCGCCGTACAAACAACTAAGCTATTGCCTCCTTGTTGTCGTCGTTAACCCCTACCTACTACTACGCAGGTTCTTAGAGGTTCGAAAAATCGCAATCGTTGTTAACCTCGTCGTCTTGAGCGAGCTCGCTGCCTAGAGATGTATAATCCTAGGAGTTCCCTAAGGACTCTTAACTTAATAGCAGCTAGAAGTTCCTAATTAAGTAGGATAATATAACTATTAATAGGAAGAAGCTAAAGGCTAAGAAGCTTAGTTACTAAGTAAGGCACCTTGGCGCTCTTTAAGGAGGACGTAAGCCGTTAGACATATAGCTCTACAGAGCTAATTTACAGTATATAGATAAGGACAGCTAGACAGTAAAGGTATAGCTCTGCAAGCTCTGCCACACGCGAGGGCTTTAAGAAGCTGCTAAATACGTTAATAGCTACGCCTATATCGTTAGCTATCTCTATAAAGATTACTATATATCTTATTAATCTGCTAGTCTTATACTACGTAGTTATAACTATCCTTTACCTACGCCTTTAGCTCTATTAGTTTAAGGATTACTAGCGTAAACACAAGCTCTAGCATAAAAAGGCTAAGTCCTCTATAAAGGAAATCTTCTAGCGCTACGTTAACGCGGAGGAGCAAGCAGAGACTAAGCCTATAGAGATCCCCTAGCAAAAACTTCCTGCCTCTAGGGGCCTCCTTAAGGAGACTCTTAGTGTTAACCCTACCTACTTTACTAGCTAAAAAACGTATAAGCAGGCGTGAAAAACAACAGAGTTATAACAGTACTATAACAGCCTATTTAACGACCTTAGAGAGGCAAAGGACGACAGTCCTTTATATATTATTTATTATTTAATCTATTTACTGTCTATTTTAAGCTCTAGTAGCTTATGTAGACTTTTGCTATAGGATAAAACTTATACGTAGAGAAAACCTTCTATATGCTATATTTACGTTCCCCTTACTTTTTGCCTATAAGAGTACTACGTTTTTCTTTTGTCTTAACTGCCTATGTTATTACACTTGCCCTTAGTAAGAGGCTTAAGAGAGAGGGAGAGAGAGAGAGTAAGAAAATAAAAAAAGAGGGAGAGGTATTTATATAAGGGGTAGTCTAGCAGTCTTTAGTAGCGTTATGCTAGCGTTATAGTAGCGTTAGGGCAGCGTTTCTTTAAGGGTCTGTCTAGCCTAATAGTCCCTAGATCTCTTAGTATGTTACATAATTCTCTAGGGCTAAGTCCTAGGCTACTTTAAACTGTTTTAGAACTCTCTGCTTAAGTAACTATAAGGCTATTGCCTTTGCTTGTTCTAGGTAGCCTAGGGCATCCTTTAGCCTTTTGTTACGTAGGCGTAGTAGCAGCGCGCTTCTGTTATATTTTATGTAGTAGAAGATTATATGTTTAACTATTTGTTTATGCTACCTATAGGGGCATTCTCTAGAGATCTCTAGTACCCTATAGTACGCTAGCTAGCAATTAAGTCTAATTGCCTCTATGTAGAGCAGGAAGAGCGCTGTTAATTCTGCTTTTAAGAGGTTGTTATATAGCTGTTAGGGGCGTTTTGTCTATAGTTCTGTCTAGGTTGTTTCCTTCCTTCCTCTACCTTTATGTTTCTAAGCCTGTTTCTATTTAAGGTCTTGTCCCTGTTAGATCGCTATGCAGGTGCCTGTCTATAGTTGTCTAGTCTATTAGCCACGCGTTAAGTTGCCCTTAGCGCGCTAGCGTTCTGCTTAGTGTGCTTGCTATTTATATACCTAGGCAATAAGGTCGTCTGCTTTTGCTTTTGTTGCTTTGCTCTGCGTAGCTAGGCGCAGCGCTGTTATATCGCTTCCCTGTTGTCTTAGTAACCTCTATATAGTTTATATAGTTTGCTAGACGTTCTAGTCTATAGCTCTATGTTGCTTAATTGCCTGTTAGAACGCTTATGTCTTAACCTAGAGGGAGAGCAGGGCTATGCCTGCTTCCTGCTTAATAGCTGCGCTTGGGTACCTTTGTATGCTCTAGTAATCTGCCTAAGACATTTCTTCTACGTTTTTAGAAGTAGCTTTATTATGCTTATAGCTGTTAATCCTCTGTTAAGTTGCTATTCCTATACCTACGCTCTGTATATTATTGCTAGTTATACTACTACTATATAGATAAGTTTTAACTATTACATTAACAGGCCTACGTTAATGCTATAATACACGCTATTACGTTAAATAAGCTCTTGCTGTTCTATGCTACCTTTTAGGTATGCTCTTTCTATTATAATTTTAGGTCTACCTATATGCCTAAGATCTAGATAGACTTTATATAGAGCTCGCCTGTCTCTAGCAATACAACAGTACTCGCTAGGTCCTCACGTTGCCTCGCCTCCTAGTAAAGTGCATGAGCTAGTACTTGTCTAGGGCGAACTTAGCTCTATAGCGCTTTGCCTATGCTACGCACTTGTTATAGGCTATAGTAAGTCTCTAGCAGTTGTCTGCTGCTATGTTTCCCTAGGCTACTAGCATAGTGTTGTTAACAAATCTAAATCTAAATACGTTATTGCTTCTAGTTGTTTAAATTCCTCTAGTAGCTCTATAATAAAGAAGAGGAACAGTATTAGGGACAGGGGACCCCTATAGGATCCCTACGTTTACCTATATCTCTAGCTTATGTACCTAGCAAACGTAATTTATGTAGTTTATTTGCTAAGGAAGTCCTCTATAAACTATATAGTCTATAGTAGTATGCCCTTGTTCTAGAGTATATATAGTAGTCTAGTATATGCTACGTTGTTAAAGGCTCCTATAAGGTTAAGGCCTAGCATTAAAACTACGCATCTTTTCTAGGCTTTCCACGCTGTCTAGACGACGTTAGTAAGCAGCTTAACTGCTGTTATTATAGACCTTTTCTTTTAGCTACCTATTTAGTTCTAGGGTAGTAGTTAGTGTTCTTCTGCTGCCTCTGCTAGGCGCTCTGCTATAATAGTTTTAACTAGCTTAGCAATTATGTTCTCTAGCGCTATAGGGCATAGGCGTTAACTAGGGTGTAGTCTTTCTTTCCTAGTTTACGTAGTGCTACTATAATAGTGTCTTTAAGTCCCTCTAGCAGAGGGGCGCTGTTAAATAGCTTGCTAATTGCCTTTGCTAGGTTATTGCTAATAGTATTGCTAAGCGTTTTAAGGACTTTGTTTAGTATTTTGTCTAGTCCTAGGGCTTTCTTGCTTAGGAGCTTATGTATTACGTCTTATACTTGTTGCTTTATAACTCTATAGTCTATATAGGCTATGTTTAGTTAAGGGTTCTATGTTTGCTGTTTTTATTGCTTCTCTGTTTATAGTAGTACGTTGTTTTGCTTACGCTCCTCTATAGTTCTCCTTTAAGGTTGCTAAGGTCTGCTTCCTGCTATTAGAAAGAATTTCTTTATAAAGATAGCTGCTTTGCCTTTGCTGTCTCTACCCCCTGTTTAGTTATTATGTTTTATAGTGCTAGTAGGTGTAGGTCTATATAGGCCCTTTTTTATAGGCCCTGCTCTATTTTATTATGTCCTAGAGTGTTTTTTAAGGTTTTGCTGCTACTGTCTAGAGACTGCTAATAAATGTCCTCTAGCTTGCTCTGCTAGCTTGTTACATTTCCTTAGTAAGCGCTTTCCTTATGTTTTACAGGCGTTCCTCTGCCTTCTCTATGTAGTATTATGTAACCTCCCTCTAGGCGCGTCTTACGTTTATAAGTAATACTATAGCTTAGGGCGACTATAACCTCTACGCGAATTTGCTAGGTCTTGACCTTAGGCAGTAGGTTTCTATGCCCTGTTAGATTGCCTTTTGTAAAGCTGCTAGAGGTTAATTATGCTAGTGCTAGGTGCTTTCTATAAGGTCCTTGCAGAGGTTTTTATAGTCTATCTTCGCATAGCATACCGCGTTCGTCGCTGTTAGTTTAACTTAGCAGGCAACTATGATTTATATAGGATGTAGTCCTTTATAGTGCCTATTTGTCTACTAGTCGTAGTGCTCTAGGCGCTGCGCGAGGGTAGTACTTATAAAGGTTAAGTTAATTATAGATTGTCTTACGCCTTGTTTCTATGTTAGTAGGCCCTTTAGGGTGTATAATTAAAGGCCTTTTAATTCTATAGCGTTTAGTAGGCGTGTTGCTGCTAGGTCGCATTATGTCTCTATGCTCTCTATAATTAGTAGTGTAGGTTAAAGTCTCTAAAGACTATAATCTAGTCTGCTATAGTCCTTTAAGTTGCTTCTATAGTTAGTTTATAATACTAAGGTTTGTTAGTTAGTTTGTTATGTTATAGGCGTTAAATATTACTATCCTCTTGTCCTTTGCTTATAGTTTAATAGCTTCTAAGTTGTCTAAGCTATACGTCTTTTCTATGCTTAAGGCCTAGTGCCATGCTTATTATAAAGCATGTTTTTGTCTGTTCGTTGCCTCTATATACTAGTGTATAACTAGGCAGGCAGTACGTTTGCTTTGTTTGTTTTTCTAGGCTAGTTCTTATATAGCAAGTATGTAGTGTTTTGCTAGCTCTGCTACGTTAAAGAAGGCCTTGTCTTAGTTCTTTTGCTATGCTATAGTTATATTAGAGTATTGTTAGTACTTTTATTTTATAATAGGGTAACGTTCTCTATTTAGCTGCTGTTCTTATTTAGGAAGATTATAGTTTAGCTTAGGTCTAATGTCGCTTAGCGCGCTGCGCGTGCTGCCTCTATAGGTTAGCCTTTCTCCTATAGTAGTTAGGTCTCTCTATTGTTTAGGTTACGTTTGCCTAGGGAAGGGACTATAATTAGCCTGCTGTTTTGTTTGCCTCTATTTCTAGCTAGGTTAGACCTAATGGCTAGTTCTATCCTTAGCTTCTATATGCCTGTTCTATACTGCGTAAACGCTAGGCACGCCTTATCTGCCAGCTCTATATGTCTGTCTATAGTTAGTGTAGCATACGTGGCTAGCTTTGTATTATCTTATATTATAGTTGCTAGCGCACTACATGTATTTTGCTGCCTTTACGTAGGCGCCCTGTTTATGTCTCTACGCGCTGCATTAGTAGCATTGTTTTAGTGCTAGGTTGCTATTATAAATTCTAGCCTTAAAGTATTCTGCCCTAATAATAATTCTGCTTTAAATAATTCTCTCTTGTTTAGCCTACGTGTTTACCTCTATAACAAGAGAACCTCTTGTTTTTTATATGTTATCTCCTTAGCGTTTTAGGGGCGCGTTAGGGTTACGTAGCTAGCGTATTAATAAGATCTTAGTTATGCTATAGAGTCTTTATAATAATTTCTTAAGGTCTTATATAATGTTAGAGTTATCTATAGATTAGCTGTTCTTAACTAGAAGGGTGTATTACATACTAGGGACCTCTACTAGGTAGCCTTCCTAAGGAGCTGTATTCCCTAGGGGTCTAGCGCGCTGCAACGGCGTCCTGCTAGGCTTGCGACTTAAGGCGTATGTCTATGTCTCTGCTCTTATAACAGTAGACGGCGATAGCGTTAGAGATAGCTAGTTAGATAATCTTAAGGATCTCGCTTAGGGTCTTGTTAGTCGCGTTGTTAATTCTAGCCTAAATAATTAGTTTAGGGGCAGCTAGCTGCGCAGCCTGCGCTGCGACATCTGCCTATTGTTAGGTTGCTAGCAGGTTGCTGTTAGCCTTAGCTTTAGTCTCCTTTACGTGTTAGAGGATCTTGTACATGTTTTCTAGACGTAGAGCTGTTTCCTATTTCCTCTACTACCTCTCTTGCCTAGCGCGTTAACGCCTTTACTCTTTGTTCCTTTCTCTCTCTATAGCCTCTAGTATTTTTGTTAGCTCCTCTATAGTGTTAGGGTGTACCTTGTTTTGTTCTCTGTTATGTTATATAGGTAGGTAATATGTTCCTCCTGCTAACGCGTTAGCGTGTTGACTATGGTATAGCGGCGCTATCACGTCGCTGCACTGTTTCGCCGTTGTTCCTGCTGCTTGCGCAGCTAGGGACAGTACTGTAGGCGTTTTGCTTAATGAATTTATAACGTTTCAACGCGTTTTTAATGCTTTAAGAAAAAAGTTTTTTTTTTTTTTTTTTTTTTTTTTTTTTTTTTTTTTAGGGTCCTTTATATAGAGACCCTCTTACTTAGTAGCTTAAGGTTAGTCATAATACCTACCCAACTCTGTTTAAAATCGCCTTTAATTTCCTCTCTATCCTAAGCACTAGCTGCGACTACGAGCGAGCCTTTAGCAGAGGCAGGAGGACTGTTATAATTAATAGGAACCTTCTTAGTAGAGCAACAATTAAGGCGCTTTAACTATAGAAGAACTAGCTCTGTTAACAAGCAGTTTATAGTGAGCTAAACAATCTAGCGGACTATATATAAGGTCAAAAAGGTTAAAAAGCAACCGTTACGGCGTAACGTTTGCTCAAACGTACGTACCGTAATAGGGATCTAACCATAACGGTTGTACAACCGTAAGTCAACTCCTAGTCAGGTCAACCGTACGTACGTAACTGAAATCTGAGACGTAACGCTGACAAAGATAGTAGTACAGTAAACGTTACTTCTGGTTGGACACGTTGCTTAGGAGATTGCATTGTACTGATCCTACATTGTACTGCCAGAAACGTGTCGCGCCCATCCTGGTTCATCTGAGGCCCAGTGCATGCTACCTTTGAGGGGCGTTGTCATTGTTGGAATCCGAGCGGGGACGGAATCGCTGCGGGGGTTATTGTTGTTGTCAGATTGAAGCACTGTTTTAGGCTTCCTAAATAGCGATGATCACGTTGTGCGATGAAGATTGATAAGATGTGTGTTCTCTCCTCGGTTATTTGTCGTATTCATAAATCCGTATAATCCTTGGCACCTAAGCGAGTGAGAATATCTCCCCACCACTAAAATTAGTATGTATTAGTTATCTTTGTTAGAGGCGTTTAAAATGTTAAGTCCTCTTTAGCTTAGATAGTTATAGTAGTTAAAGACCTTTAGATAGTCTAAGTAGTAAGTTAACAAGAGTGCTTAGGTTAGTTCTTAGGTGTAACGAGGTAACGACCTCGTTCCAGGCCAAATCCTGCCAACCTCTAATCAGGGGTCTGCCAATTTTCCCTTGGGGTCCGAACGCGTCCCGCATCAGGTCCGAACGCGTACCGTATCAGGTCCGACCCCTGCACCCCTGCTATACCTCTATTCCCTTATGTATATAGTCCCCTTCCTCCCTATAGCTAGCTTAGTAGTTTTTCTATATCCTTTCATACAAGGCCTATAGGTGTCAATAGAATTCCTAGGTTCCTGAGTCCCCACGCACTCCTATATGCCTCTAAGTAGATTCCTACTACATTTAGACCCATTGTCGTGCCTGCGCTGTTATATTATATAGAAAAACTTGCTTTTGCTAGTAACAGCCTTTTTAATAATATTACATTAATTGTTTGTTTAACTACGTCTAAGCTCTAAGACGCGTCTAATTTAGTTTAGGTTATAGTACTTATATACTATTATATTAAATTATTTAGTCTATAGACAGAATCTTAGAGACCTCCTGTTAACTAAAGCCTTTAGGTTTAGAACTTTCTATCTCTTATAATTAGGATTATCTTTAGAAAAGTCACGTAGAGTGCACTAAGGTAGAGACTTAGAGACTACTAAGAACCTATTAGAATTAGAACTAACCCCTAATGTTATAGAGGAGTAAGGTGTAGGATGATACTATACCTCAAAAGTGCTTAGAGTCAGGCCTGAACCTACGCTCCTAGCGATCCTTGTAGAGTTAGAGATGAGACGCTCTATGGTTAATAGTAATCACTAAGGCATTGCGTAAGATTAATGTTGCTGTTATACACTTAATTTTTCTATAGAGAATTAATGCTAAAAAGATAGTGTTGCTTTCTAGATGTCTTGCCCTAATTGCCCTCTAAGCCCCTTATATCTCGTAGCCCCTAACTATATCTCATAGCCCCTAGCTACTACCCTACATTCCCTCCTCTGCTCTATTTAACTAACCTATAGTTAAACATAGTGCTTATATGCTTTACACTAAAAGGAGACTAAGAAAAAACATAGGAAAAAAAAAGTAAGAAAAGTAAGGATAGTGTGCCTAAGGCAGGTAAAATTACCTGTTAAGTAAGAAAAGGAAATTAATCTTCGTAGAGCTCGTTATGCTCTACTCTGCCTTCCTTACTCTCTTTATTATTACCTCCCTCTTTATTGTCTTCTTTCTCTCTATTTCTATTGCTAGAGACCTATAGTATATAAGCAAGACTTCCCTTAGCCTTAATTATGTCCTGTTACGCTAAGTAGTTGCTAATAGCCTTATAAGTAGTAGACATGTTATAACTAATAGGCTGTTCTTTCCCTTTCTTAACAAAATATAAGTTATTGCTATAAGCTAACTTTTCTATAGACTTAACTATCTCCTAGCTGTTAACAAGACTCTTAACAGTAGTAGCCTCTTGTTCCTTAAGCAGCTTCTTAATTTATGCTATAGAAGTATTGCTACTATCTTAGAACAGTATTAACAGCGTTTATATTACATCTCCCTAGGTGTACTTCTTCTGCCTAAGTAATGCATCTAACAGAGGATTCCTAGTCTAAATCACAACTAACCTAGAAAGGCGTATGGGATAGATCTATAGACATTAGGCTTCCCTAAGGGAGACTTTAGAGCTGCTATAAGATTATAGTGTGCAGTAGAAAGTTCTTTCTAAGTAGCTACTTTAGGTGTCTCTAAAAGAGTGTAGTTATCTTAAATCCTAATAAACTATAGCAGTATTATACGTTAGGTCTTAGTTATAGGTCTAGTAGATCTATAAAGAAGAGCTAGGTAGGATATATAGACTTCCCTAGGCTAACATAGGACCTTTGTTTATAGAGGAACCCTAAGGGCTTTAGCGTCTTCTTTAGTAAACTACGTATCCTTAATAGCATAAACAAACATGTCCTTAACAGCGCCTAGTTAGTTACGCTTAAGCGCTCTAACTATGCTTAGAGTTTACCTTCTTAATATAACCTAGGAATAATCTTAGTATAGTTTTGCTCGTCTTCTATATCTAAAGACATAGAGCCTTAAATTATATTAATGCCCTAGCTAGTCTTAAGCGCTTTATAGATATTTATGTTATAATGCCTAAAGTAAGTCTTGTCGCCTAGAACAGCGTACTTAGAGTAGTAGGGGTATAATATAAGTTGCTAGTAATAGTCTAGGCAGAGGTAGACGTATAGCAGATAATACTATAAGCTATAGCAGACTAGCTGCTAGAAGAGACTATGCTATATACTACAAAGCTACCTAAGGTTCTTAGTCCTATTAATGTTTCACGCATAGTATTAGTACATGTTAAACTCCTTGTCTATAATGTTATAGATTTGCTTGTCCTTTAGGAGGTTATTAAAGACTATAATGCTAACGCTACCTGTCCCTTTAAACTGCTGCTAAATCTCTTTAAGAGTTTTCTAAACCTCTTTGCCCTACACTAAAGCCTTAAAGCTTATGTTGCTTAGGTGCTAGAACAACAATTTATATTAGGCAAGTAGGTTACGCATAGAGAAGCAGTATGCTTTAAAGGTGTCCTCTTAGTATAGGGGCTAATAGGCAGCACGCTAGATTTAATATATATTGTTAGCTGTCTTTATAGTACTAAGATTCTTTTGCTTATAATAAAGCTTAAAGAGCAGTTTAGAGAGGTCTTTATACTTAGTCTATTTAGTCTTAAGTCTAATGCGCCTAGCTAGTGCTTTTATATAGTCCTAGCATATCTGCCTAAAGTTGTCTAAGCTCTTAACATTAATAGCATAGCATGTAAGGAGCATAATAGTCTTTAATGCTTAGTCCTTCTTTAATATTATCTAAAGTATAAGCTTCTTAGTAGTCTCGCGAATTATAGGGTCGCATATACACTTTTTGCTAGCAGCTGCACTAAGGATATAAGACTCCTCGCCAAGGTCTTTAAGAAACTCCTCGTTAGAGAGTACTTCTTTATCTAGCTTATTAGTGTGAGTTGCTGCTAGTAGTTCTCCACGCGTTGTTTTCTAGGGGCGAAGCTTCTAGGTACTTAAGACAGGTTTAGGAGCTACTAATGTAGACACTGTCTAATCTTGCCTAATCATGTGGGCCATGTTTAGTGTCAGCTAGCGGGCAATGTATTAGAGACTCGTTATAGCTGCTTTTAAGAAGGCTATGTCAGGGCAACGTAAGAGGATAAAGTCTTAGTAGCAGGCCCCCTAGTGTGTTATAATAGTGTTATATAAACTCTAAAGGTCCTTAGCCTCCTAGTATCCTTAGTCTACGTAGTGCTGTATTCTACTATACTGTTTTTAGAATAGCTTTTAATACTTAATAACTTTGTCTTAAGACATAAGGCTAGTAAGTTAGGCGAATTCTATCTAAAGGCATGTTACGTCTATAGTAAGCGTGTTAAAGACGCTTATAAGGGCAATTCTATATAGCAAAAGTCTATCTAGGATGTCTGTCTTAAGGGTGTTAAGGAAGCTTAAACAATCTTGTCTAGTAAGCGCACTAAACCTAGCATATGCTTGTTAGACTATAATATAGCTATCTCTAAAGGGGAGCTTTCTGTTAGGGCAGATATGAGAATAGTGCTTAAAAGTTATAGAGTTAACAGGTTAACCTTGCTAGTTAATGCAGGCGATTGCTGTTTAGTGCTTACTTAGCTCTAGTAGGGCGAGGCGTAGACGCCTTAATGCTCCTAGGGTGTTGCTAGACATTATAGAGAAGCTTAAGGTTAGTAGTACTAAGTTAGGTAAGAGTAGAAGAAGCAGAAGAAGTTAGGCAGGTGTACTAAGGAAAGTTAGAGGTTAGAAGTTAGATAGAGGGGGTAGAAGGCTTAGAGCAGGGGCCTTGGCGGCGTGTTTTATATAGCGTTCTAAGGTCTAGAGCAAAGCTAGCAGTAAGGGCGCAGTCTAACAGTAAGGGCAGTCTAATAGTAAGAGCCGTTAGCCTCCTCTGCTCTATTCTTAAGCCCCTACCCTGCCTTTACTTTACCTTCTAAGTTACCTACCTTCTTGCCTATAACTAAAAATTCTAGCAGTAAGTTAGCTTAGTTAACCTCTTACGCCTCCTCTTCTGCTCTAAACACGCGTCCTATATATGTAGGAAAATTATATTATAGCTGTTTAAGATATAAAAAAAAAGTTATAAGTATAGTATAAAAATTAGCCTATAGAATTATAAACAAATAAAGGTTATATATAGGGTTTTAGTTAAAAGGCCCTTCCTTAGCTATAGATTCTAGCAAGCCCTAGGGTTTAAAGTAGGCAACTTATAAGACTATAAGACAGGCTTTAAAAGAGTTGTCTAGGAAGTAGATTTTAGACTAGAAGTTCTTAGCAAAACTTCTACTAAGCATGGTATACTACATAGCGTTAGCTAGTCTTAATGTCTTAGTATAGACATAGAACCTAGGGTATTTTAAGTGTTTCTATTCTATATGTCTATTTTTAGGGCGTTTTTCTATAATGTCTATAATGTTTATAGTTTCTCTAATGTTTAATATCCTTAGCTATAGCAAGGATTAGGTTTAGTAATACTTTAATCTAGGGACTAGGGTTAGAGTTTTAACTAAGCTAATTAGAATTTAAAGGTGCGCACTTTTAAATTCCTATTAGCTTGCTTAACTAGCGTTAGCAGATCTTTAGCTTATATAGTGTTTTGTCCTGCTTGCTAGCAGTAATTATATA
>MCFA01000497.1:0-11802 GCA_002105025.1 Clohesyomyces aquaticus
TACTCCTTGCCTCTATAACTACCTAAGCTAGATAACTATAATTATAAGACGTATATTGTTACTCTTTCCTATAGGAAAGAACCTAGGTTAGGACCCTAGGGTAACAGACACCTAATAGTAGGGGCAAAGATTCTGCTTTAGCAGAAGGAGAAGGTCTTTTTAGACAAGCTGTTATGTTATAATAGTAGTTTAGGCGTTATGTTATAACAATAGGCGCTAGAAGAATTATAGACATAGAGTCTATACTAACAAAGCATAGAGAAAGAAAAGAAAGAGTAAAGACAGACATATATTATTATTATTAATTCTTGTTTACTGTCTAATGCAAGCCCTATTAGCTTATGTAGACTATTGCTACTATTTACACTAGGTAAACAAAAAAAACCCTATTAGCTAGTCGTAGAAGCAGCTCCTAAGGGCTTGCCTATACTAGGGGAAAAACACCTTTCGTTTGTGTGCTATATGTGCGTACCTAGGCAGGCGCAGGCAAGACGCCTGCGCCTATAGGTTGCTGTTGTCCTCTAGCCTTGACTGCCTACCCTGTCACGCTTTCTCTAACTTAAGTCCTAAATGCTCTCTATGTCTAACGTCCCTTATACCTTATAATGTTACGTATGTCTGTCTTTGTTCTCTCTTTTTCTACCCTATGCTCTGTTAGTATAGCCTCTACGTCTACTGTTCTTCTAGCGCCTGTTGTTATAACATAACGCCTAAACTGCTGTTATAACATAACAGCCTGTCCAAAGGACTCTCCCCTTCTGCCAAAGCAGGATCTTTGCCCCTAGTATTAGGTGTCTGTTACTCTAGGGTCCTAACCTAGGTTCTCTCCTATAGGAAAGAGTAACAATCTACGTCTTATAATTATAGTTATCTAGCTTAGGGCAGTTATAGAGGCAAGGGGTAGTAAGAGGTTTGTCTAGCCTAGGGGTGAGAGGTCTGCCTAGGCTGCTATTTTGTCCGCGTAGCGAGGGAGTGGGGTGCAAAGGTTGTTTTTTAATTATATTGTTTAGTTGCTATAGGTAGGTAAGTAGGTAGTCCTTTGCGTTATAGGGTTTGTAACTGTTCTAACTGTCGTAGGCGCGTTAAGTTGTGTTGCGCATAGTCGTAGTGAAAATTCTGCTCTGTCTCACCATAGGGCATCGTCACCCACTGCGCCGCCCTTAACGCGACGTCTCTGCGCTGGCTCTGAGCTCATGAGAGTTAGGTTCCTAGGCTTCACCGCGTAGAGGTGCAGAGTCCGATTTCGAAGCCCAAGACAGACATATATAACATAATAACAAAGTATAAAGAACGTTAAACATAGAAAGCATTTAGAACTAAAGTTAGAGAAAGCATAACAGGGTAGGCAGTTAAGGCTAGAGGATAACGTAACCTACATGCGTAGGCAGTACGCTAGCGCGTAGCTAGGGACGCATATAAGGAACAACATAAAAGGTGTTTTTCCCCTAGTATAGGCAAGCCTTTAGGAGCTGCTTCTATAAATAGCTAACAGGGTTTTTTTTATACCTAAAACTAGTAGCAAAAGTCTATATAAGCTACTTAAGCTTGTATTAGACAGTAAACAAGAATATATCTATCTATCTATCTAATTTATTTCTTAATTTAACAAGGTCTAATTTTTATTAGCAGAGCTTGCTCTGCTTCTTTCTATGGACTTTGGTTTTCTTTAGTTAAGGCTTGGCAGCCAAGAATTACTGCTTTTAGCGATTCAGGGCTCACGTAAGCACAAAAACAGCAGATCCTTAGATAATTATCCTCTATGAAAAGCAGGCCTGCTGCCCCTTCTCTTGCAGGCCTGCTGCCCCCTCTCTTGTAGGCCTGCTAGCCTCTCTCTTTTAGGCCTGTAGCCCTCTCTCTTGCAGGCCTGCAGCCCTCTCTTTTGCAAGCCTGCAGCCCTCTCTCTTATAGGCCTGCTGCCTCCTTTCTTATAGGCCTTCTATCTCTTCTCCCTGCTCTCCTGCCTGCTTCTTGTCTTGCTGCTCCTGCTGCTCCCGCTGCTCCCGCTGCTCCCGCTGCTTCTCCTGCTTCTCCTGCTTCTCCTGCTTCTCCTGCTTCTCCTGCTTCTCCTGCTTCTCCTGCTCCTCCTGCTTTCCTGCTCCTCCTACTCCTCCTGCTCCTGCTGCTCCTGCTTCTCCTGCTGCTCCTGCTGCTCCTGCTGCTCCTGCTGCTTCTGCTGCTTTTGCTGCTTCTCCTGCTCTAGGCAGAAAGCAGGAGAGCAGGAGGATAAGGAGGAGCAGAAAGTACTTAGTAATAGACATACTATTAGACATACTATTAGACATAGTAAGAGATGTAGGCATAATAAGCTATTTCTACTAGAATTAAGCTCTGCTTCTATAGATCATTTATGAACTATTGTGGGCTTCGAAATTGGACTCTGCACCTCCACGTGGTGAAGCCTGGGAACCTGACTCTTATAGAGATCAGAGCCAGCGCAGAGACGTCGCGTTGACGGTGGTGCGGTAGGTAACGCTGCTCTATAGTAAGACAGTGCAGAGTTTTCACACCAGCGCCACCATGAGCAACACCCACGACAGTTAGAAAACTAGTTTGCGAACTCTATTAAGATAAGGACTATACTAAGCGGCAACAATATAACAACAACATAGCGAAACGCTCTATCCCCTACACCCTCAAGCGGAGCAGCAGCGGCTGCGCGACAGACAGACGCCAGCGACCCGACTTCGCATACCACTAGTACAGTGCTAGAGAGGTTGGGATGACGGCAGCGCTACACACAGATAGACCCTGTATAACACTGGTGAGGCGCTAGAGGGGCCTAAAAGCGTGCGACGGCGGCGACAGCGCGCAGATAGACCCCGTATACCACTAGTAGGGCGCTAGAGGGGTCAGAACAAAACGCGCCGTCAACGCCTGCGAGGAGCGACAGCAGCGCTACGAGGCGCCAGGGAGGAGGAGGAGCGTAGCGGACAACCATACAGGACAAGAGGCAGTACCTACACATAAGGGAGACGTCACTAGTAAAGGCAAGCGTGACAGGGTAGGCAATCGAGGCTAGAGGACAACAGCAACCTACTGGCGCAGGCGTCGCGCCTGCGCTTGCCTAGGGATGCACATACGGCACACAGCGAAAGGTGTTTTTCCCTAGTACAGGCAAGCCTTCGGGAGCTGCTTCTACGACTAGCCAACAGGGTTTTTTTGTTCACCTGATGTAAATAGTGGCAATAGTCTGCGTAAGCCTAACTACAGGCTCGTATCAGACCGTAAACAAGAATCTATTATTATTATTATTATAAACTATTGTAGTATGTTATAATCTAGTTTAGTGTTAGGTTATTTACTTTTAATGTTTTATTATAGTAATATGTCTCCTAGCTATATAATATTAGTGCGAGATAATAGCATGTGAATATTCATATACCCCTGTATCAAGGTAGAGTTGGCATCGAGGGCTCTAAATTTAGCAATATAGAGGAAATCAGGTATTAGGAGGTGGATATAGAGTGCTAGAAACTCGTGGCGGGATGTTTGGGGAGTAGGATGCGTGCGAGGAGAGGCAATTTGGGGAGCGTGATGACACACGGCAGGCTAGACATGGTATTCACCGAAAGGAAATTCGAGGGGAGGGTGAGGTGCAGAGTATTCTGGGGGCATTCACGTTCAGCACATGGAACACACATTTTGAAATTAGATTATAGCAATGGTCTTGCTGATTAAGTGTAGGCCCAAGGTGCACCTGCAGTGAGCCATCTGCGGCGGGCTTCAATGTACACACAACGTTCAAGACGTCTTTGTCTCACTTCGGTACGAACAGTGTCCTGGTGCAGCGCTTCAAGCTCAAGTGGCACGGGACTTGCGAAGTGGAGTTTCCTATGTATGACATTCTCGACAATACTGGCATTCCACCCGTAGAATGCGCGAACAGGACGTGGACGGGGTGAGATAGGTATACATGTAGTAGACCACCTGGACGAGCATGGTTGTGAAAGTCCATGGTCGCAATTTGTTCTCCATAGCTCTATGTTACAATAATCTTGCGTACGATTACGATGCCACCTGAGGCAGCCCCTCATTCCAAGGAACAAAGGACTGACGGTCATGAGTAGGCATACACTTCACCTCCTTTGGGGGTTCTTTCTCCCACTCAATCTTTATTCCCTCTCTACCATCCTGTCCCTTAACATTGTCCTGGACATAACCTTTTAATGCCTTAATCTTCTTGGCTGCGCTGTCGCTGTATTCCAGATTGATGCTCGGAACCACAGCAACTCTCCCATACCCTGCCCACCACATATCTTTTGAAAAGAGGCTGGGCTCGCCTTGGTAACACTCTTCTTCGTTCTTCTTTCGAAACCCGACTTTGCCCTCCATAATGGGCTTTGCTGTGAAAGCTGTTATGCCATTCCAACACGAAAAGACCTGGAATGGCATATTGCTAGACCAGCGAGCATGTGCCTTTTCGTCGTTCCAGAACAGGTTCCAGTGTTGATCATAACTGCCATCTGGAGGGATGGGGAAGAAGGTATCGCCGGTCATACCACGCGCGATCCAGACATCGTAGAATGATGGGTGCTCGCCGAGGTAGGTCCAGTCCATTGCGCATGTGATGTGGGCTTCCTGGAATTTCTTTTGATGTATGAGTTCGAGAATGTCTTCCCTGCATAGTGCGACGTCGTTGAGGAAGACCACTGTAGTGTCGTCCGCATAGCTGCTAGGATTTTCGGCGAGATCCTGCACGGCTAGCTGACGTAGCTGTGCTAGAACTGCTACACGATCTGCACCTTCAGATTTGGGGTCCATACCGCTGGTTTGAAGGTTGTATCGGACACCGAGCCTGTGAAGATCTGCTCGAAGCTCGCTGAGGGTCTCATAAGTGCCATCCTCAGAGCGGCCTTCAACGATTGAAAGAACGCAATTCTCGGGCCCTAGGTACCTGATGGCTTGAAGAATTGAACCAATCAGTCGGGGTAGAATATATATGCATTGATGCAAATCCAGCGCAAAATAGTACCTCGGTGATCTGTCGTTCCCTGATCTTCCGACGTCATTTCTTAAGTTCTCATAGCGACTCAAATCTGAATTCGGACATTCGAGCCGATCAAAAGTAGTATCAGAGGAATTCAGGATGGCGCGCACGTATGTCGCTGCCTGTGCAAGGAGAGTTGCATCTCCCATCCGTTGCGGCTGGTTCACTAGAGTTGGGGCAGACTGAGTGCTGCCAAACACCAACGAGACTGTCGTCTGGACCATGGTATTTTCGGATTCGACTATCTTAGTCGGTGTTGGAGAGGAAATGCCATCGTGTTTCGTATCTATACAGTCTCAGTGACTGGCGTCTACAGCACATGACTAATCTGCTCATGATTACCTGACTGATCCGTGCTACTCTCCCTGAGTCCAAAAGGCCGGAATTGAAGATATGGCGAGGCCGAGTTGGCGCGATACTGTTTTAACGTGGTGAGAAGTACGCTGATAGAGGCGATGAATAGTGTAGCCTGTAGGACCGACTTCACCCTGCGCGACAACGCCATACGAGTGGAGTAGACGCGACCTGACCTACAAGGAGATCTCACTCCTAGAGGCTGTCCAGTAGAATGTACGAGTGTGTCAAAATACCCACTGATGCTAGAGTGAACACAAGAAGAGGAGATAAGAAGGGAAGCAAAACTGCCAGGAGACTCGGGTCGGAGCCTTCGCCTCATGCTGTTAAAGATGATGTTCCAAATCAATTACCAGGGTTTGCCGCCAGCCCCTGCAGGGCGCTTATTAGCAACCACCTGGGCAGCAAACGCTTAACTGAACCAATAATAGCGTTAAGATTTCCGGGCACAACATAACATTTGCGTCCTAAAGAGAGGTTTGCGCCCCCATCTTGTCTCCTATGCTGGTCAGGAGACTTGAATTTCGGGGCTGTCACCTATAGGGAAGGCCAAAGGAGGACCCGTATTTCCTAGGAAGCGGTCAGGAGGAAAGTTGGCCCCTTGATGTATCGGTTTTGCGGCGTAGTCAATCCTACGGACCATGCCGCGCCCTCATAATCTCCCACCACTTCCTCTGGCCATCCTCCCTCCGATTCTGAGAACCGGGTTCTCATTCACGCTCATTACTCGATGCTTTCGTCCGCACCTGGAAACTGCACATTTGTGTCACAGTACCCTTCGCTCTACTGAACAAGATCCATCTCGAATGATCGTTGCCAACTCTACGTCAAGCCCACGATCCCCACTCGGCAATCGACGCGATGTCCTCACAGACTCGTCTGGTACAGAGACAGACGACTGAAGCTAATGCCGTCTGCGGATATGTTGATGGCAACCCGCAAAGTGCGCGTACAGCGCAGAGCGGTTTTGATTGTCGTGTTGACACTGCCAATGGACTATGGGGCTTTTGTCCGACGACTGTCGGTGATAATGCGCAGGACTGTGGCCTCGCAGGGTATTGCGTGGACAGGCATTCATGTAGCGATGGGTGCGGAAGGCTGTCCGATAGGACTGACATTACCACGTTTACCTGGTGCGTGAAGTATACAAACATTGGATACAAAAGCTGACTGTTGTCAAATAGCGAGTCGAAGGCATTCTGCTCCACCGAAATTCTCATCTTCGGCCCAGACCAGTCTTATTCATATATCGCGTGTGGAGCGCAAGCGGTCACTGGGCGACTCCTTGCCTTGCCGACTTCAGCGGAAGCATCAACGACTTCGTCACTCTCGTCCACATCATCGTCTGCGACTGCGTCTCCCTCTCCGTCTCCCTCTCCGTCTCCCTCTCCGTCTCCCTCTCCGTCTCCCTCTCCGTCTCCCTCTCCGTCTCCCTCTCCGTCTCCCTCTCCGTCCTCCTCAGCGTCCGCTTCGCTTACTGCATCCTCGTCAGCCGATTTACCTACAAGCTCGACATCACCTGCCTCATCCGCTACTTCGTCCACCAATGACGCTAAGTCAACTAATACTGGTGCGATTGTCGGAGGCGTAATCGGTGGTTTGGCCATCGTATGTCTGACCATCTTTGGTATCTTCTTTATACGACGCAAACGTTCGAAGGCAGCCGAAAAGTCTCCGTATCTGACTTCTCTGCCTGGACGACTATCAAGCAAGTATATCGACGTGCCGGAGTACTCCACGCATAAATACGGACAAACAGGCATGCCAGAACAGCCCATAGAAATGGGTGTAGGAAATGCGGGGAATCGGTCGCCCGTAGAGTTGAATGCTTGACTAAAGTCCTTGGACATGGCGCCATTTTCAAATGGAAGGTCACATATAATGTTGACGTGGGACGCCTGGGGAGACGTACAGTTGTTGTATACCCGCAGATGCTGTTGAACGCATACCCCACAGATTAGTTGTATAATCATATCATTTGGTCCACATTCCATACGCACAAGCTTCCTTTGCGAAATTAGTGAGAACGCGTACTACAGCCTGTTGGTTATAATTTATCCTATCTCATGGCGGTATTTCTACCGTTACAAAGACGGATTTTCGTGCTAGGGACGGAAAATACACCCCTAGAGCTAAAATGGCCCAAATCCTAACCGCTCTCTGACATACCGATCCACCGCGCATATCACTGTCAGTTCGTCTTCCCAGAGTCCGGTCGTCGATGTGCTCTTCTGCAGAGTAGTAGGGTTGGTATGCAGAGACACTGCTTCGAGCGGGAAGCCGTGCCTTGGGAGGCCGACGTGCCCTGCCAGCGCCTTACGCCGGCAGGGACGGGCTCTTCTCTCTGGCGTGTATGCGAACCACCAAGCCCCCTAAGGCCTAAGGCTCCTGAACCGCAGCCTCCAGGCGGCTCTACATCGTGGGAAACGATCGAAGACTGGCTCGATCAACACGACAGGGCCAAGACCAAAGTGAACTCGGGTCCGACGGCGCGCTATCCAGTGCATCTCTCTCTGTTGCTTGATAAGACAGGCTGGCCGAGGCAGCTCCATGGCTACGACCACGCGCTGTTGGGGGCTCCTTGCGCCTCCGCGGGACATGAGACGGGTCTCTCCTCGAGGCGTTTGACGGGCTTATCGAAGAGGCCCGCGCTTCTGTTCTTGAAGAGAGGGTGAACGTGTTTGCTATGCATCACATAGCTAGCTTCGTGCCGCACCGGCATTGGAAGAGGCCGCTGGTCACGAAGCTGCAGGACAAAACCTACCATCGGTACAAGTTGGTTTGGCGCAAGCTGCTGAGCTTTGTCTATCAGCTTACTGCTTCGTCGCGGACCCAGGCTTCCCTACCTCCTTACTAAGGGGGCATCGGTTTTTGCACTGGCCTTTCTGGTTGTTGCTCCGGCCCACGTGATCTCGGCGATCTCGGAGCCGAGTCGGAGGAACATCAAATTCAACCAGGTGTCTCTGCAGCGACAGATTGCGACTGCGCAGGGCAGAGAATCGTACTGCAGAGGTCAGAGCTTGTCAAATCAAGGATCCGCTTTCGAACGCAGCAATCTGCATGAGATTTGGAGCTAATTTGGTGGTGGTAGAGCTGCCCAGGTGGGTGGTGGGAGCTCCCTACCTACCGAGCTTGGTGAGATGGATATATTAACGCTCGTCAGGTCTGTATCTGACTCCGTATCGCTGTTGAGATCAGACCTGGCATACTTGCTCTCGTCCGAGGAGTCGTCGGCTGGTGAACGCCGCCTTCGCATGTTGGGCCTCGTCGACACTGGAAGGGTTAATGGAGGGAGGTGTGTCAGTGGGGAGACACTTTGGGCTTGGGCGGCGCGGACAGGTAGGCAGCGCAGAAGGAGCAGGAGGCGGTGCTTGCTTGTGAGTCTGTTGAGGGGGAGGAGGATGAGGACGAAGAGGACGAGGACGAGGAAAGAGCTTTAAGTGTGCTACGGCTAGCAGGGTGGCCGCAGTTTGGGTTGTCAACATCCTGCTGATTAAGAATAGCAAAGGTGAACAATGAGAGACAGGCACGACAAGTTCGCAGGGGGTGGAATCTGTCCTTGTAACTGTTAGCGCTGACGCTAGCCAAGATAGGAAACCCGAAAGGCGTGTGCACTGAGGCCACTGCCCAAGCGTTTAGAGAGGTTTTATCGCAAGTTAGCCTCTAAAAACAGCGTTATAAACCTCTAAATTTAGCAGCTAAAACGCTGTTAGATTGTTTAAAGGGCCTAATAATAGCTCTTGCTAACTAATTGTTACTTAGGTAGTAGTCCTATATAAAACCTAACATACTACAATAGTTTATAAATGATCTATAAAAGCAGAGCTTGATTCTAGTAGAAATAGCTTATTATGCCTATATCTCTTACTATGTCTAATAGTATGTCTAATAGTATGTCTAATAGTATGTCTAATAGTATGTCTAATAGTATGTCTAATAGTATGTCTATTACTAAGTACTTTCTGCTTCTCCTTATCCTCCTGCTCTCCTGCTTTCTGCTTAGAGCAGGAGAAGCAGCAGAAGTAGCAGAAGTAGTAGAAGTAGCAGAAGCAGCAGAAGCAGCAGAAGCAGCAGAAGCAGCAGAAGCAGCAGAAGCAGCAGAAGCAGCAGAAGCAGCAGAAGCAGCAGAAGCAGCAGAAGCAGCAGAAGCAGCAGAAGCAGTTACGTCTTTATAAAGACCTTTGTTTACTCTAAGCAAACTGTTACATGCTGTTATATAACTATTATAATAGATTCTACATCTAAGGCGTTTAAAACATTAGTTTGCCTTAAGGATTATACTATGTTTAACGACTAGTATAACCCTCTATAATACTTAGCTAAGTTAAAAGGCGTATAGAAATACATTAACCCTAATGCTATTAAAATACTAGTTACTATTCTAGGATTAAACACTCTAGATAGCACTGTTTTAAGCATAATAACGTAGAAATAGCTGCTTATTAATAAGAAACTAATCTGCCCTAAGCTACTAGCTAAGTTTCCTCTTGCTAAAAACAAGACTGCTAAGACAGCAGTATCTTATAAAGAAATAAACAAGTCTTAGCTTAAGACATACTCGCTCTAGGTAAATAATTATTAAGCAAGTATAGTTAAGTATTATTATTTAATCTATTTACTGTCTATTTTAAGCTCTAGTAGCTTATGTAGACTTTTGCTATAGGATAAAACTCATGCGTAGAGAAAAACCTTCTATGTGCTATATTTATGTTCCCCTTGCTTTTAGCCTATAAAAGTACTATGTTTTCCTTTTGTCTTAACTGCCCTTGCTATTATACTTGCTCTTAGTAAGGGGCTTAAGAGAGAGAGAGAGAGAGAGAGTAAGAAATAGCAAAAGAGAGAAAGGTATTTATATAAGAGGTAGTCTAGCAGTCTTTAGCAGCGTTATGCTAGCGTTATAGTAGCGTTAAGGCAGCGTTTTCTTAAGGGTCTGTCTAGCCTAATAGTCCCTAGATCTCTTAGTATGTTACATAATTCTCTAGGGCTAAGTCCTAGGCTACTTTAAACTATTTTAGGACTCTCTGCTTAATTAACTATAAAGCTATTGCCTTTGCTTGTTCTAGGTAGCCTAGGGCATTCTTTAGCCTTTTGTTACGTAGGCGTAGTAGCAGCGCGCTCTTGTTATATCTTATATAGTAGAAAATTACATGTTTAACTATTTGTTTATGCTATCTATAAGGGCATCCTCTAGAGATCCCTAGTACCCTATAGTGCGCTAGCTAGCAGTTAAGTCTAATTGCCTCTATGTAAAGCAGAAAGAGCGCTGTTAATTCTGCTTTTAAGAGGTTGTTATATAGCTGTTAGAGGCGTTTTGTCTATAGTTCTGTCTAAGTTGTTTCCTTCCTTCTCTTGCCTTTATGTTTCTAGGCCTGTTTCTATTTAAGGTCTTGTCTCTGTTAGATTGCTATATAGGTACTTGTCTATAGTTGTCTAGTCTGTTAGCTACGCGTTAAGTTGCCCTTAGCGCGCTAGCGTACTACTTAGTGTGCTCGCTATTCACGTACTTAGTTAATAAGGTTGTCTACTTTTGCTTTTGTTGCTTTGCTCTACGTAGCTAGGCGCGGCGCCGTTATATTGCTTCTCTGTTGTCTTAGTAACCTCTATATAGTTTATACTATTTGCTAGGCGTTCTAGTCTATAGCTCTATGTTGCTTAATTGCCTATTAGAACGCTTATGTCTTAACCTAGAGGGGGAGCAGGGCTATGCCTGCTTCCTGCTTAATAGCTATGCTTAGGGTACCTTTATATGCTCTAGTAATCTGCCTAAGACATTTCTTCTACGTTTTTAGAAGTAGCTCTATTATGCTTATAGCTGTTAATCCTCTATTAAGTTGCTGTCTCTATACCTACGCTCTGTATATTATTGCTAGTTATACTACTGCTATATAGATAAGTTTTAACTATTATATTAATAGGCCCTACGTTAATGCTATAATACGTGCTATTGGCGTTAAATAAGCTCTCGCTGTTCTATGCTGCCCTTTAGGTATGCTTCTTCTATTATAGTTTTAGGTCTACCTATATGCCTAAGATCTAGATAGACTTTATATAGAGCTCTGACTTGTTGCTAGCGATATAAACAGTACTTGCTAGGTCCTTGCGTTAGCCTCGCCTCCTAGTAAAGTGCATGAGCTAGTACTTGTCTAAGGCGAACTTAGCTCTATAGCGCTTTGCCTATGCTACGCACTTGTTATAGGCTATAGTAAGTCCCTAGCAGTTGTCTGCTGCTATGTTTCCCTAGGCTACTAGCGTAGTGTTGTTAACAAATCTAAATCTAAATACGTTATTACTTTCTAGTTATTTAAATTCCTCTAGTAGCTCTATAATAAAGAAAAGGAACAGTATTAGGGACAGAAAGGACCCCTATAGGATCCCTACGTTTACCTATATATCCTCTAGCTTATACCTAGCAAACGTAATTTATAGAGTTTTTTGCTAAAGGAAGTCCTCTATAAACTATA
>MCFA01000498.1:0-11760 GCA_002105025.1 Clohesyomyces aquaticus
ACGAATACTGTTTTTCACTTTCCATACGGCCGTCTCTACCGCGAACAGGACCACGCCGTACACACCTCGACGCCTTAGGTCCTCCAGGACTTGAAATTGCCCACATCTCGCACGTGAACTCCCTCGAGTCCAGCGGACCACGGGTCTAAGAGTCCACGGGTTTCCAGCCTGTGCAGGTCAGACTGGACCCCGAGGCCTGACGCTGTCGCTCCTTTCGCCTACCCACTGCGGCATTTGCTTTTGAAGTCGCATATTCCTGGCCTCTTGAGGACCCTTACTCACTCCGACAGCCTCTACACACCACCTGTATATCGAGCTGACGACGGTTGAAAAGCAAGGACGCTTCATTCTGCCCCATACTCTTCCTCGACAGTTCTACGGGAGCCTGGAGTGATCGGTTCTCATGAGGAACACCCGTCACACGAAGTTCTAAGCCACTTCCATCCGTCATAAGCTGTACGACGTCCCCCGGGATCGTTCGCAATCGCACAACCTATGTTGAAACGGCTTCCATCTGGCCTACTACAAACTCTATATACGTAGTCTATCTCTTCATTTTTCTCGTGATTCGATTGCTCCGGATCCACACCCATCTTCTCAATCAACCTACACAACCGGGGTGTCTCAACCCGGGATCGTGTTGCCACCGTGGCGGAACCTGTAAGCAGCATCGTCACTTTGGCGACGGTGAGCTTGGCCATTATCCAGAAGACAGCAGTTTTTATTCGAGAAACGCAAGTTATCGACGAAACTATCGCCAAGTTGCTCGTTCAGCTCAAGGACCTTCGACATCTCATCAAACTCGTACAATCCACGTGTGGGGTTACACCCGAGCGAGAAAACGATCGCGCCGCAAGTTTCATCAAAGACAATCTAAGGCGATGTCAAGAGAAGCTGGAACAGGTTGGAACTTTGGTTCACAACCTCGCCTCTCGACCGTCGGAAAGCTTTGGTCAAAAAATCAAATTGAACTTCAAGACAAGGAATTCCAGAAGCGCCATTGACGAATCGATCAAAGACATCGAGCGGTTGATGGATCATATGCACAAAGGTGTTGGCCTATGGACTCTTCAAGGAATGCATGAAATCCAACGCCAAAACTCCCAAGCACCTGTATTCGAAACCCCCGCCTTCAGCACCGCGCTGGAACAACCACGGCGGCAAGATGGACAAGTAGTGGAAGCAGAACCTATAAGCCCTCTGACCCGCACTGGGTCGGATTTCTCGCAAACCGAAAAGATTTACGACCCCAGTTACCGCCGAATCTCTTCATCGACTCAATATTCACGAAATTCTGTTTTGAATTCCCTCCGATCCCATGGTTCGCACTCTGAGCGAAATGATAGCGTTATTCCTGAGACGGAGCCAGCAAGACAACACAAGGAATGGGTTGAATTCCACTATCAAATCAAGATTTGCAACGGCAAGGAAGCGCAGATACGGGCAATCTACGACTCGCTTCAACAGCATAGCCACAGTTCTTTGCTCGCAAATTCAAGAGACGGATCAAATCGAAGCCCTCTTCACTGGGCAGCGCAAAGAGGGGACGTTCAGCTTGCGAAAATATTGCTGCAATTCAACGCAGAAATCAACGCTCAGGACTCGCAACATTACTCAGTGCTGGACCATGCTGTCAAGCATAACCAAGACGATTTCGTCGAATTCTTACTAGATCACAACGTCAACGATATGGGGCTATCGAAGCAATATCGCGACCGTTTCGAGGAGATGAAGGAAGCTTTCGAACTACGCAAATACGAAGCCCAGAAGCGCAAGAAGAAAGAGCGCAAGCGTTCTCGCACTAGTGTCTTGACTTGACATCAGTTCAAGTGTTCGACTCATATCTTACACTATCAGCGCAGCCCACCTCAGCACGCAGTCACCTCAGCCCGTTAGTGCCCGCCGATCCACTTCGTACCCTAAGTTTGTTTTCGTTTGACTGCATGTGAAAGGTAGCTTGGGGGCCAGGATGTATGTTCATCCGCCAGCTTGGCTCTACTAGTCGGCGGCAGATGGACTCGCCAACTGCCCTGCCTTCCCGTTCGACGACATGGACAAAACGAATCGATCCCGGAGTGCCAAACATGGTGAGTGAGGGCCTAGAGGAAAGACCCAAGCTCGAGCCAGAGAACAAGCATTACGGACTCATGTCGCAACGAATCTTTTGCATGCAAAGGACATTGCGAATCAGAGTTTTAGATTCCCGACTTGGAGGTTTGGTGACGGAGCCAGCAGTTTGGTTAAGGCCGTTCTATCGACTACGGTTTCCTACTCATCTACCAACTTATCAGTGTCTCTCGCGCGGACTCTTCTAGAGGCTCCGCAGCAAACTCCCACCCTCGGCGGAACTTGGTAAGGTGTTGATTCCGAGTTAGTCTCCGAGAGGGGCTTGCGAGCATATAATCACGAACCGACCTATTCGAATAACCGTCAATCGTTTCGAGCCCTACGCTCACGGGGACCAGAGCATTGTTATTGGCTTGGCCATCGGACTCCATGGAAATCCTCCGAGCAAGTTCATGCGTCACGGTATTAGTGAGTTCCCCGCCTCTATAATGAGCATGGTCGACAAAGCCGTTCAGTAGGACTTTCGCGGCGAAGTACGACATGTACAGCTGGGCATAATAGGGCGACGGGGTTAACAAGTCTGGTCGGGCACAGAGTCGAGCCGTTACGGGAGGGCCTGTGATGGTCACGCGCTCAATCTCACCCAGTGGAATTAAACCCCCGTAGGAATTCTTCATGAGTATATAGAGCCCTTCAATACCTGCATGTGTTGCCATCCCGCCGACCAAGGCTTATGGCTCGGCTCCCTGATGAGCTAGCGGTTTCTGGCCAAACGGTCAAATGTTGCCGTCAAATCCCAAGGAGTCGGTCCTTTAAAGAGACGAAAGTACCCATATGGCCCTTCAAACACATCGCGCGGCCCTGGAGATCCCGCTTGTGCCAACTCGCAAGACTGCACAGCGGCACGACCATTCAACCCAACCAGCAGCAGCAGCGACGTGCTTCCTTCAACATGGGGCTGTAGAGCCCCGCTCGTCTGCGCATACCGTAGACAGAAAGCCTGGATCAGGGATTGATGAGACAAGCCCGTCAGTTTCCCAACAGCCGCCGTTGCATCAAATCCTCCTGCAGTGGCTAGTCGGAAGAATGTCATTGCAGATCTCGACGCGATTCCGAGACCAGCAGAAATGTTCGCTCCAGCGGCGGTGGCGGCGATCGGGTCCTTTCCGCTGACGTCTCCGGATCTTTCGACGTATAAAATGATAGCCGGTAAAGTGATGCAAGCGGATGCAATACGGCGCCTTCGTGGACGCAGTCGTATTCCTGGCAATGGATTTGATACCCATTCATGAGTGCCGCCTGGCTGGCAGGAAGTCGCTGGCTTCGCCCCCAGACTGTCTCTTCTTCTCCTGCGCTGCTGGAATTTCCGACTTGGAGCAGTTTGTCGAACCCGTATGCTGAGGATCCAAAGATTCCGACCCCGAACGTGTCGACGATGAACACCTTTGCTTGCGCGATTGCGTCTTCAGTGAGATCCTCGAACCGCGTGTTTTAAGGCGTGGATGGCAAATCTTCGGCCAGCAGAAGGGTCCCGTCGTGTGTTTCTGCCATATGAATGGAATGAGCGATGAGGAGATATATGTTTGGGGCAGTGGATAAACAAATGAATTTCATTAGAAGCTCTGGTTGAGGCTTGCGAATACGACAAAAGATCCTCAATTGGACGAGGTTGGTCGTCACCGCCAACATCGGCGGATCGCAGCGTCGCTTCGCTGCACCCGACAGCAGCCTGTGTCCATCTACAACATGCATATCCGCCCTCTTTTGTAGAGACTTAGCCCTAGACAAGATAACCCTCGGCGTTCAGTGGCTAGAGCTTATCAGATTGTGGGGAATTGTAGTTATACTACGCGACTGCAATCAAATTTGGTTGTCTTCGGGAGGTCCACTAGTCTCCGCTCTTATCGCTTAAACCGTTACCTGAATCCTCATTTTCGGAGACAAGATGAATCTCAAGATGTTGAAATGGAAGCGTGTCCGGCAGTCTCAAATCCTCGATCTTGCTATTGAAACACTCTGACGTCCATCCCACCATGGCCGATGTGGAAGCACGTCAGTTCCACGGACATCTCCGCCATCGAGAAGCCTGTCATCGAGGATGAAGATATCTACATCAACCCGGAGAGGGAACACAAACTTCTCTAGAAATGCGACATCTCCCTGACTTCACTTTTGACGCTTGCGTTTCTCTCTGCGTACCTCGATCGCTCGAACGTTGGAAACACAGCCATAGCTGGGATGCTTCCCGATCTCGACTTCGATCGCCAGGAACTCGCGAGCGAGTATATTCGCAGCATTGCCAGATATCTAGCTGACATAACGGAGATGCTGTTTTACTGTTCTACGCTACTTATGTCCCATTTGAATTGCGCGGTTCCCTTCTCGTGAAGAAGATTAGGCCTAGCAGGCTGCTGCTAGTATTTGTGTAAGATCACGGTCCCAGGAAGATTAGATCGCAATCAACTGACATTTGCCAGACTTGGCTAGAGTTTTGTGTGATTGGGTACTGGATCCATGACGATCGTGCTCCAGTTCTACGGATCCCGCATTCTGATCGGATTCTTTGAGTCTTGAATCTATCCCGCTTTAGCCGTTACCTTAACGCAAGCCTTAGTACCAAATACTCTATGTTTCCAAAGCGGATTAGTTGCCAGGACTTTCTACACTCCCCAGGAACAAGCGCGAAGATCTGCATACTTGTAACTCTCCGTCGGGCTTTCCAGAGGCCTAGGAGGACTATTTCCCTACGTCCTCCTCAAACTTGACGGCGTCTATGGAATCGCAGGATGGTACACTTCCACCCACTCCTTCTACACCAAACTTTCCACTGACTATCCGCAAAGGCGATGACTCTTCATCGTAGAAGGCGCCCTCAGTGTACACTACGGATCGTTTTCCACTCGGGGCACTCATTGAGTGGAAAAACTGTAAGCAGGTGGGGACTAGGTGTTACTAGAGATAGTGGAGCAAAGAGGATGGGTGAATTGAGTGTTCTCGTAGTGTATTGTGGTGTTCTGTGGTGTTCTGTCTTGTGTGTGTATTGTACAAATCAGAGGCTCTTGTAGTACTTGATCGAGCTTAGTCATAGGACATGTACAGTCATGTGACGTAGCTCTGGCTGCTTACACACCCCCTTCAGGTTCGAACGTAGTTTGAAGCTGATGTTGGCTATTGGTCCCCCTCTACCTGTGTGAGCAGGTAGCTGCAGTTGAGTCGAAAAACTAGCCTCTGTGTGTGAGGAATTAGCTTCTTGAAGGTCGAGAATCAGCCTCTTTTGATTCGAGAATCAGCCTCTGTTGAAGTGAGAACTAGTCTCTGTAAGGCGAGACTAAAACTCTGTAAGGCGAAGCTAAGACCCTATAAGAACTAGTCATCTGTGCTAGTGCAGTCCCAGGAGGTAGCCTTCCGCCGTCGCAGTGTATATGGATTCCTTATGTTATTAGACGTCTCTAGAGGTGTAAGGTCCTTGCTTGCTTCTTGTTCTTATGTGCTAAGGGTATTGAGCCTGTAGGTTAATTAGGCTTGAAGTGTTTGTGATATGTAAAGTGAGCTTTTTGCTCTGTAGGGGTATGAGGACATGAATCGAGCTTTTTGCTCTGTGTGAACATGAATTAAGCTTTTTGCTCTATGTGTAGGAGAACATAAATCGAGCTTTTCGCTCTATGTGTAGGAGAACATGAATTGAGCTTTTCGCCCTGCGAGCTTTTCGCTCTGTATGGGTATAGTAGGAAATTCTTTAAAATAAAGTAGTGACACCTAGTTTTCGTGCCTTTGTCTTGGAAGTAGCTTAGTGAGGCCACTAGCTGGCTGACAGCTTGTCTGTATGTATGATAGGTTGATTTGATTGACTAAGTTTCTTGGCGTAGCCAGTGATGATGTATATTGCCGTGTCGTACTGATGTTTTAAGCCGAGGAGCTATGGAGGTGAGCAGTCTAATCGTCTGTTGATTGTCGCAGTAGAGCAGGCGCTCGTGATCTAGACTGAATTTAATTTAGCTCACCCGACGGCTTCGCGATAAGAAGGCGTTTTCTAATTCCTTTTTCTGAGGTTCACAATAATGTCGAGGTCTGGTAGTAAATGGCCAAGACCTTGCGTGATATCAGCTCAGACAATGTTCGTTTAGGCTAAATTGCGCAGTAAATATCACCTAAAAAGCGGGGTGTGGGAATCTTCACGGCGATCCAATCTCGACATGTCTTAACCCGAACGCGAGAGTCAACCTTCTTTGGCCCCAATTCAATCGTCGGATTCGGCTTGATCGACAAATTTGCGGGGCTAGCGGAGCGAACGGCACCGAACCGTGAGAACCTACCTAAGTACTTACGACGGTCATGCGGAGCCGGAAATACTTAAGAGCCACTTGGGATGATCGAGGCTAAAAACTAACCATATAAGTCACAGGCAGCTTCTATGGTTCCAAAATTACAAGCATCTCTTCTCTGTACACAGATTCAGTCATGATCTTCTCCTCTGCACTTGTGTTCTTTCTCATACTAGAAACACAGGCAAGAAACTCCACGTATCGGAATCCTATCCTCCCGGGGTTCCATCCCGACCCAAGTTGCATATTCATCGCTGATTGGGACGATACGTTCTTCTGCGCGTCATCAAGTTTTCTTGTTTTCCCGGGAATTCGTGAGTTGATATGATACCCGAACCCTTGATTGTCTAACTGGTTTAATGAAATAGCTATCCATGCTAGTCGGGATCTCCAAAAATGGAAACTCATAAGCAATGCTTTGAGTAGACCTACACAGGTACCAGGGATCGACACGGCAAAACGTGCGACAAGTGGGATCTGGGCATCAACAATTAGATACCGCGAAGGAACATTCTACGTTGTTACGTCACTGGTTTACGACGACTACCCTAAGAACGCTACAAACAGATTCGATAGCTTTATCATCACGTCAAAGAACCCGTACAACTCTGCGTCTTGGTCAGACCCAATACACTTCAACTTCTCCGGGTACGATACATCGCCATTTTGGGACGATGATGGGACATTATACATCACCGGCACGCATGCGTGGGAAGTCGAGCCTGGAATCCAAATGATAACTCTCGACATGCAGGATGGGCGTGTTGGAAACGAAGTCAACATCTGGAATGGGACTGGGGCTAGTGCTCCCGAAGGACCCCATCTGTATAAGAAAGACGGATATTACTACCTAATTATTGCCGAGGGAGGGACAGGCCCCGGACACATGGCAACTATGGCGCGCTCGAAAAGCATTACCGGACCCTACGACCCACATCCTCACAATCCGGTCCTTACCAACGCTAATTCCACTCAGTACTTTCAGAACGTCGGACATGTCGATTTATTCCAGGATGCGAACGATAATTGGTGGGCTGTCGCGCTTTCTGTTCGCCAGGGTCCGGATGGGAGTTATCCAATGGGTCGGGAGACATCGCTCACACCTGTGACATGGAACAAGGGCGAGTGGCCAATATTCCAGAACGTAACTGGACACATGAGCGGCTGGTACCCCGAACCAAAGAATCCAGTTGAGGGGGGCGAAGGCTCACTGATTGGTTCAGCGGCTCATGTTGATTTTGCCTCGGAGTCTAGTCTAGGACCAGAATTCGTGCACTGGAGAGTCCGAGTCGATGGTAGTTATGTGATTTCGGCACCAGGTCATGCCAATTCGCTACAACTCTCGTCTTCACTTTCTAATCTTACGGGGCGTGATGGCCGTTCCGCGGAGCCTGGGGGACAGACATTCATAAGTCGCCGTCAAGTACACTCTTTGTTCTCGTTCAGTGCCACATTAGATATTAGCAGTCTTCGCAGTTACGAAGCCGAAGTCGGAGTTTCTGTTTTCTTGGATCAGGTCGGTCTGCTTACTTTTCCATTCCTAGCACGACCGTTGCTGATCCTTGTAGCTGCACCACTGGGATCTGGGGATCGTTATGGGGTCACTCGCATCACCCCCAAAGACCTCTGGATATGGTGGACCGGCTTCAAACTCCACGACCTTGGTACCGTATCTACGTCTTCGCGGTATTACAACAGTCCCCACATTCGTATTCCCCGACTTGCATATCGTCCCTTTTCCTACCGGATGGTCAGGCCAAAAGATTACGCTGCAAATCACGGCGAGCAATATCACCCATTACACATTTTCTGCTGGACCTGCAGGTCAAGAAAGTCTGATGCAACATATTGGTACTGCCCCGGGACTGGGTTTGACCTGGGGGTTTACAGGTAGGATTTTGAATCCCGGTTTGATTGGGCGTAGCAACAAGACGCTAACATCGTGACAGGGACTCTTCTTGGGGTTTATGCTACTACGAATGGGGGACTAGGGAAGTTTAAAACGTACGTGTCAGACTGGGAATATGTTCCCCAAGGGCAGGTTGTGGATTAGAGTGCTAGGATGTTCCATTGGTTGTCCTGACCAAGCCGGGCAGAATTTCATCTCCAATTTCGCAGGCGTACTTTTTTGCGTGAGAGTCTAGTCTCTAAAATTCAATGTCGTTTAGACAAGGATAGATAGGCATTGGAAACAAACCTTTAGAATGTGCTAGATTTAGAAGAGCCTAGGGTGAAGGGTCCGCAGCATGGAAGTGTTTAGACAGAATGTTATAAGGATAGACAATAGTTAGTTTATATCAAGCAAGACTAAAGGAATACATAGCGCAGCTATTAGGCTCTAGAGAAAATAGAAAGAAAGGGTAGGGAAGAGAAGGCAGGAGCTAGGATAATTACAAATGCCCTTAGAAAACCCACATGCCTGTAAGGCAGCTAATAAAGATTTAACAAGGCTAGCTTAGGCTAGTAGCCCCTTATATCAGAAACGACTTTCGACCTAAGCGCGATAACTTCAAGTAGCCCAAGTGCTTTAGCAGGAAATAGCTAAGATCTAATAACAAGTCTTATAGCCTTTTCTAGATCCTCTAGTAAATTAACTAGTATCTGTCTAGCATATCCTATATATATTAGAATAAGATTAGAGCTAAACAAGTAAGCAATGCTTAAGAAGATACTATACTAGAGAGAAATAGCATACTTATAGAACTTTAAGAAAATTAGGCAAGTCTATTCTAATATAGCGCTGCTAGCTTAAATTAATATAATTAAACACTAAGCATAGTAAAAGAGTTACTTTTTTATTCTAAAAAAGCTTTAAAAGACTATAGTTAAAATAATTTAAGAAAGGAACACTAAAATTATAATTTAACCTATACTGCTATATAGGGGTTCCTCTCTATACTAGCTTGTTCTCTAGAGCGGGCTAAGTATGTGAATCACGTTGATTTTTAATGCACGACGTTAGTTATCGCCTAAGGGCTCTTTAAAGGCTTATCCCTTAACGTAGTTAGAGGTTATAGAGTTTTTATAACGCTAAGACAACATAGAGGCAACAGAAAATAGAGGAATTAGGTAAAAACTACCTAACACACTATCTAAGGAGCTGCCTTGCTAGCTACTCTAGTTTAGTAGTGTGATAGGACACTTCTATGCTTGTGCCACTCTAAGAGTGCTCTACACTAAGGGCAGGAACAATCTAAAATTCTAGGCCACCTACGAGAGACTTAACAACAGATCCTTAACAGACTTAACAACTAAACAGACAACTATTACGCTTCGCTAGCGATTAATTAGAGGATCTTAAACAGCGTAGTGCCTGCAGCCTCTAACAGGCGTAGTTATACGTACCTAGGCTAACCTAGGCACTATAGACTTAGGCAAACTAGTAGGGCATTAGTCTTAGGCAAACTTAAGTAGGACTTAACAAGATAGTAGAACATAAGCTTAGTTAGTAAGAGGCTAAGGGACTAAGAGCTACGTAGCGTTAAGCTCTCTTAGGGCCTACTCCTATAAGACATAGTTAGCCTATTATTTCTAAGAGAGTTATAAGTAACGCAAAATAGTCTGCTAGGCGTAAAAGGGACTATAGGGCGAAGCATATAATAGCAGCAATAGATAGCTCTAAGGCACTTGCTCTAGCTATTAGAGCGCATGCGTAGAGTAGACCCTTAGTAGACTTATATAGCCTTATAAGTAGATAGTTATCCTCTAGGGCATAAGAGGCTGCTGCTTAGGATTTACATGTAGTAGGCTATATAATAGGAGGAGGATTAAACCCTTGCTAACAACACTATCTATATAGCTTAAAAGGATAGATACTCGTGTTAGTCTATCTAGAGTGCGGGTAGCAGCGCTGCTATAATAGGCTTAAGGAGCAAATTAGGGAACTTATACGTTTTAACGCATAGTAGGGAGCTTAAGCAGGCAAGCTATGCCGCCCCTACTATATAACTTATAATATACATGTTTCTCTAGCAGACAGGCACCTATATAGCAATCTAATAGAGACAAGACCTTAAATAGAAACAGGCTTAGAAACACAAAGGCAGGGGAAGAAAAGAAACAACCTAGACAGAACTATAGACGAAACGCCCCTAACAGCTATATAACAACCTCTTGAAACTAGAATTAACAGCGCTCTTCTTGCTCTATATAGAAGCAATTAGACTTAACTGCTAGCTAGCGCACTATAGAGTACTAGGGATCTCTAGAGAATGCCTCTATAGATAGCATAAACAAATAGTTAAACATGTAATCTTTTACTATATAAAATATAATAGAAGCGCGCTGCTACTACGCCTACGTAACAAAAGGCTAAAGGATGCCCTAGGCTACCTAGAACAAGCAAAGGCAATAGCCTTATAGTTACTTTAGCAGAGAGTTCTAAAACAGTTTAAAGTAGCCTAGGACTTAGCCCTAGAGAATTATATAACATACTAAGAGATTTAGAGACTATTAGGCTAGACAGACCCTTAAGGAAACGCTGCCCTAACGCTACTATAACGCTAGCATAACGCTACTAAAGACTGCTAGACTACCCCTTATATAAATACCTCTCCTTTTTTTTCTATTTTTTTACTCTCTCTCTCTCTCTCTTTTAAGCCCCTTACTAAGGGCAAGTATAATAGCATAGGTAGTTAAGATAAAAGGAAAACATAGTACCTTTATAGGCTAAAAGCAAAGACAACGTAAATATAGCATATAGAAAGTTTTTCTCTATGTATAAGTTTTATTCTATAGCAAAAGTCTATATAAGCTACTAGAGCTTAAAATAAACAGTAAATAGATTAAATAATAATAATAAATAATTTAAGAATATATTAACTATTATATATAATAAGTCTATACTACTTTAGTACTAGTAAGGCTTAGCCCCTAAGTATATATATAGGTCCTTAAGCTTTATCTATTAATTAATTAAGTTTTCTACTATAGGGTAGTAGCTAGGGGCTATGAGATATAGTCAGGGGCTACGAGATATAAGGGGCTTAGGGGGCAATTAGGGCGAGACATCTAGAAAGCAATACTATCTTTTTAGCATTAATTCTCTATAGAAAAATTAAGTGTATAGCAGTAACATTAATCTTACGCGATGCCTTAGTAATTACTATTAACTATAGAGCGTCTTATTTCTAACTCTACAAGGATCGCTAGGAGCGTAGGTTTATGCCTAACTATAAGCACTTTTAAGGTATAGTATTATTCTATACCTTACTCCTCTATAAATAATAGCAAAGCCTATAGGGCGCGCTAGTAGGTAATGCTAATTACTAAGAAAACTAATGTAACAATAGAAACTATAAAAGAAAGAGATAGTATAGAAACAGGACAGGAAGCACTATATAAGCTAGGAAGCACTATATAAGACGACAGC
>MCFA01000499.1:0-11747 GCA_002105025.1 Clohesyomyces aquaticus
AACAATTCTTTCTTCTTTAGCCTACATGTTTACTTTTATAATAAGGGAACCTCTTGTTTTTTATATGTTATCTCTTTAGCGTTTTAGGAGCGCGTTAGAGTTATGTAGCTAGCGTATTAATAAGATCTTAGTTATGCTATAGAGTCTTTATAATAATTTCTTAAAGTCTTATATAATGTTAGAGTTATCTATAGATTAGCTGTTCTTAACTAGGAGGGTGTATTACATACTAGGAACCTCTACTAGGTACGCCTTCCTAAGGAGCTATATTCCCTAGGGGTCTAGTGCTGCTACGACGGCGTCCGCTAGGCTTGCGACTTAAGGCGTATGTCTATGTCTCTGCTCTTATAATAGTAGACAGCAATAGCGTTAGGGATAGCTAGTTAGATGATCTTAAGGATCTTGCTTAGGGTCTTGTTAGTTGCGTTGTTAATTCTGGCCTAAATAATTAGTTTAGAGGCAGCTAGCTGCGTAGCCTGCGCTACGACATCTGCCTATTGTTAGGTTGCTAGCAGGTTGCTGTTAGCCTTGGCTTTAGTCTCCTTTACGTGTTAGAGGATCTCGTTGCATGTTTTCTAGACGCGGAGCTGTTCCCCTATTCCCTCTACTACCTCTCTTGCCTAGCGCGTTAACGCCTTTACTCTCTTGTTCCCTTCTCTCTCTATAGCCTCTAGTATTTTTGTTAGCTCCTTTATAGTGTTAGGGTGTACCTTGTTTTGTTCTCTGTTACGTTATGTAGGTAGGTAATATGTTCCTCCTGCTAACGCGTCAGCGTGTTGACTATAGTGTAGCAGCGCCATCGCGTCGCTGCACTGTTTCGCTGTCGTTCCTGCTGCTTACGCAGCTAGGGACAGTACCGTAGGCGTTTTGCTTAATGAATTTATAACGTTTCAACGCGTTTTTCGATGCTTTGAGAAAAAGTTTCTAAGGTCGCGAATCTCTAGAGGACATTTATTAGCAGCCTCTAGACAGTAGCAGCAAAACCTTAAAAAACACTCTAGGACATAATAAAATAGAGCAGGGCCTATAAGAAAGGGTTCTATATAGACCTATACCTACTAGCACTATAAAACGTAATAACTAAATAGGGAGTAGAGGACAGCAAAGGCAAAGCAGCTATCTTTATAAAGAAGTTCTTTCTAACAGCAAGAGAAGCAGACTTTAGCAACCTTAAAGGAGAACTATAGAGAAGCGTAGGCAAAATAACGCACTACTATAAATAAAAAAGTAATAGAAATAGCAAGACATAGGACCCTTAACTAAACATAGCCTATATAGACTATAGAGTTATAAAGCAGCAAGTATAAAACGTAATATATAAGCTCCTAAGCAAGAAAGCCCTAGGACTAGACAAAATACTAAACAAAGTCCTTAAAACGCTTAGCAATACTATTAGCAACAACCTAGCAAAGGCAATTAGCAAGCTATTTAATAGCGCCTCTCTACTAGAGGGACTTAAAGACACTATTATAGTAGCACTACGTAAACTAGAAAAGAAAGACTATACCCTAGTTAACGCCTATTGCTCTATAGCGCTAGAGAACATAATTGCTAAGCTAGTTAAAACTATTATAGCAGAGCGTCTAGCAGAGGCAGCAGAAGAACACTAACTGCTACCCTAGAACTAAATAGGTAGTTAAAAGAAGAGGTCTATAATAATAGCAGTTAAGCTGCTTACTAACGTTGTTTAGACAGCGTAGAAAGCCTAGAAAGGATATATAGTTTTAATGCTAGGCCTTAACCTTATAGAAGCCTTTAATAACGTAGCATATACTAGACTACTATATATACTCTAGAATAAAGGCATACTACTATAGACTATATAGTTTATAGAGAACTTCCTTAACAAACAAACTATATAAATTATGTTTGCTAGGTATATAAGCTAGAGGATATAAGTAAACGTAGAGATTCTATAGAGGTTTTCTCTATCTCTAATACTATTCCTTTTCTTTATTATAGAGCTACTAGAGGAATTTAAATAACTAGAAAGTAATAACGTATTTAGATTTAGATTTATTAACAACACTACGCTAGTAGCCTAGGAAAACATAGCAGCAGACAACTACTAGAGACTTACTATAGCCTATAACAAGTGCGTAGCATAGGCAAAGCGCTATAGAGCTAAGTTCGCCCTAGACAAGTACTAGCTTATGCACTTTACTAGGAGACAAGGCTAATATAAGGACCTAGCAAGTACTGTTTATATTGCTAGCAACAAGGCAGAGCTCTATATAAAGTCTATCTAGATCTTAGGCATATAGGGTATAGTAATATCCGTAGTTAGATATAGTACTATCTATAGTTAGGTATAGTACTATCCGTAGTTAGATATAGTACTATCCGTAGTTAGGTATAACAATATCTATAGTTAGGTATAGTACTATCTATAGTTAGGTATAGTACTATCCGCAGTTAGGTATAACAATATCTATAGTCAGGTATAGTACTATCTATAGTTAGGTATAGTACTATCCACAGTCGGGTACAACAATATCTATAGTTAAGTATAGTACTATTTGAAACTTATTCTGTTTTAAGCTCGTAGACGCTCTGTTTTACGAGCTAGAGCTTCGTTTTAACCTAATTTCTGCATAGTTTTAAGTTGTCTATTTAATAGTGCTATCTATTTAATAGATAGTAATAGTAATAGCTTATATAGATTAATGTTATATGTTTTTAATAAAGTCTACTTCTCCTTTATAGTGTTAGCAATTTGCTACTGTTTAGGTTTTGTTTCCCTAGCAAGGGGACTAATGTAAGTCTTTATGTTAGCTTATATTTGTTCCTTGTTATGTTAGACCTTATAGATAGTTCTATCTATAGTCTCTATAGGCTTTCTCTATACTACGTAAAGGCTAGGCAGGCCTTTATCTGCTAGGCTCTATAGTTTTTGCTATAGTTAGCGTAGCAGATATAGTCTGCCCTGTATTGTCTTATGTTATAGTCGCCTACGCATTATATACACTTTACTTTCTTTGCGTAGGCGCCTTGTTTATGTCTCTATTCTCTATACTAAAAGCATTGCTTTAGCGCTAGGTTGCTGTTATAAATCCTAGCGTTAAAGTATTCTCCTCTAATAATAATTCTGTTCTTTACTATTCTTAGTTGTTCTGCCTACGTAGCTGTTTCTAAGACTAGGGAGCCTCTTTTTTTCTATATTTTAGCTTCTTAGCGTCTTAGTGGCGCGTTAAGGTTGCGTAGCTAGCGTAGGGACGTAATCTTAGTTATTCTACAAGTTCTCTATAGCGATTTCTTAAGGCCTTATATAGTGTCTAAGTTATCTATAATTTAGTTATTCTTAACTAGTAGAGTGTATAGTACGCCTAGTACCTCTATAAGGTAGGCCTTCTATAGGAGCCTTATCTCCTAGGAGTCTAGTGCTATAGCAACAGCGTCACGCTAGGCCTATAATTTAAGTCTAATATCTATGTCTCTGCTCTTAAGTTAGTAGATAGCAATTACGTTAGGGATTGCTAGGCAGATAATCTTAAGGATCTTGTTTAGAGTCTTGTTATTTATATTATTAATTTAGGCGTGTATAATTAGTTAAGAGGCAGCTAGCTACGTAGCCTACGCTACAACGTCTGCCTATTATTAGGTCGCTAGCAGGGTATTGTTAGCCTTGTCCTTAGCCCCTTAACATGTTAGAGGATCTTGTTACACGTCTGCTAGACGCTAAGCTGCTCTCCTATTCTCCTCACAGCCTCTACTGCCTAGCGCGTTAGCGCCCTCACCCTCTTGTTTCTCTCTTTCTCTATTGCCTCTAGTATTTTTGTTAGCTCCTTTATAGTAGTAGGGTTACCTCTTTGTTGTCTCTGTTACGTTATGTAGGTAGGTAATATGTTCTACTTGCTAACGCGTTAGCATGCTAGCTTTGCTATAGCGTCGCTATTACGTTGCTACGCTATGTTGCTGCTTGTTTGCTGTTTGCTATAGCTTATAGCCTTTCTGTTGCTGTTTGTTTAAAGGGTTTTTAGTTGCTTTAACGCTGTTCTTAGGCTATTGCTAGTCTTAACTCTGCTGCTATAATTTTATAGCCTATTATATAAGCAAAACGTTCTTACTATTATATAATAAAGCTCTAACTATTTCTATAATAGTTCTATTAATTCTTTTAATTAACCTATTTTGTTCTAGCGTATATAGACTAGAGAATTGATATATAATACTAGAATTGTTAGTTAATTTAGTAAATTTATAGTTAATAAATTCTTCTCTATTTTCTGTTCCTATTATTTTAATAGCAAAGGATACGTAGTCTTAATGCTAGGACTAGACCTAGCAGAAGCGTTTAATAACGTAGCACACATAAGGCTACTCTACGTCCTATAGAAAAAAGGGATCCTAGCATAGACTATATAATTTATCTAGGACTTCCTAAACAAGCAAACAACAAAAATAACCTTTATAGAGTACATAGGCTAGAAGATATAGGTATATATAGGCATCCTATAGGGGTCCCCTCTCTCTCTAATACTGTTCCTGTTCTTTATTATAGAGCTACTTAAAGAGTTTAAGCAACTAGGAAGCAATAATATCTTAGGCTTTAGGTTTATAGATAACACTACACTAGTTGCCTAGGGTAACATAGCAGCAGATAACTGCTATAGACTTATAGCTATATATAATAAATGCGTAGCATAGGCAAAACGTTATAGAGCTAAATTCACCCCTAATAAATACTAACTTATACACTTTATAAAGAGGAGAAGATAGCGTAAGGACCTTATAAGCACTGTTTATATTAATAGCAAAACAGCTAAACTATATACTAAATCTATCTAGATTTTAAGAATATAGGTAGACCTAAAGCTAAAATAGAAAGAACATAGCTAGAAAGCAGCCTAACATAGAGAGAGCTTATATAACGTAATAGCATATATTATAGCCTTAACCTAGGGCCTATCTATATAATAATTAAAACTCCTCTATATAGCAGTTATACGCCCTGCTATAATATATAGGGCATAGGTATAAGGATAGTAAACTAATAGAGAACTAACAGCAGCAAGCATAATAAGGCTATTAATCTAAACCTAGAAAAAATGCCTTAAGAGAGTTATAGAAGCATATAAGGGCACCTTAAATACAGCTATTAAGCAGGAAGTAGGGGTAGTTCTACTTACTCTATAGATAGAGACATAGACCCTCTAATAGGCAACTAAATAGCATATATAACTTAATTAAAAAGTATAACAAACAGTTTAAAAAGTATAGAACTTGCTATAACAAAGGAGGAGACCTATAGCTAGCTAATAGCCTATAACCTAGAGTAAGGTAGCTAAAACTAAAGCAAATAACCTAATAACCTAAACATATAAGTAGCAGGCATACTAGGCTAAATAATAGCAAATTAAAAGCAACATAACATGTATATAGTAAACTCTAGGACTATAGCAGCAAGTAGAGCATAACATAACGCTTAAATAGGGACAAGACCTTAAGTAGAAACAAATCTAGCACTAAGGCAAGAAAGAGTAGAGGGCAATAACGTAGAATAAGCTATAGGAAAAATAACCTTAGCAACTATATAATAGCCTTATAAAAGCATAAGCTATAGCACTCTTCCTGCTCTATATAGAAGCAATTAGACTTAACTAATAGCTTACCTAACGCTAGGTCCTAGGAATTATAAAGGAATGCCTATGTAGATAGCAAGAATAAACAGTAGAGCATGTAATCTTCTACTATAGAAGACATAATAGAAAGACGCTGCTGCTACGCCTATAAACTAAAAGACTAAAGGAAGTCCTTAGTAAACTAGGCTAAGCAAAGGCTATAGCTATATAGATACTTAAGCAACACGTCCTAGAGCAGTTTAGAGTAGCTTAGGAAATTAGCTAAGAGAACTACGCTAAATACTAAGAGGCCTAAGGACTATTAAGTTAGCTATAACATAGAGCCTCTCTACTAGACTCTACTCTGCTACCTAGTATACATGCTCTACCCTACTCTACTATCCCTCTACTTTCTCCTCCTGCCTTCTCCTCTCTCTTCTACTTTCTCTCTCCTCTTTTTTCCTCTATAGCCTCTTACTAAAGGCAAGTATAATAGCACTAGCAGACAACTATAATAAATTATAGTACCCTTAACGCCTAGGCGTAGGGAGAACGTAACTATAGAACATAAGAGTTTTCTCTGCTCTTTAGGAGTTTTATTTCTAAGTAATAGTCTATATAAGCTAAACATAGCTTATATTAGATAGTAAATAGATCTAATAATAATAATAATTATTTTAATAGTATAATTATTATTATTAGGCTTCGAAATTAGACTCTACACCTCTACGTAGTGAAGCCTAGGAACCTGACTCTTATAGAGATCAGAGCTAGCGCAGAGACGTCGCGTTGATAGTAGTGTAGTAGGTAACGCTACTCTATAGTAAGACAGTGTAGAGTTTTTACACTAGCGCTACTATAAACAACACCTATAACAGTTAGAAAAACAGTTTATAAACTCTATTAACATAAAGGACTATTCTTAAGCACCTAACAGCAATAATATAACAACATAGCAAAACGCCTTATCCCCTACACCTTTAGGCAGACGAAACAGCAGCAGCTATGCGACAGACAGACGCTAGCAACCTGAGCTTCGTATACCACTAGTATGGTGCTAGAGAGGCTAGGATAACGGTGGCGCTACACACGGATAGACCCCGTATACCACTGGTAAGGCGCCAGAGGGGCCCAAAAACGTGCGACGGCGGCGACAGCGCGTAGATAGTCCCTGCATACCACTAGTGAGGTGCCAGAGGGGTCATAACAAAACGCGCCGTCAACGCCTGCAAGGAGCGACAGTAGCGCTGGGGGCGAGGCGCGAGGGGGGAGGGGGAGCGTAGCGGATAACTATACAGGACAGGAGGCAGTACCTACACACAAGGGAGACATCACTAGTAGAGGCAAGCATGACAGGGTGGGCGGTCAAGGCTAGAGGACAACAGCAACCTACTGGCGCAGGCGTCACGCCTGCGCTTGCCTAGGGACGCACATACGGCACATCAGCGAAAGGTGTTTTTCCCCCAGTACAGGCAAGCCTTTGGGAGCTGCTTCTACGACTAGCTAACAGGGGTTTTTTTGTTCACCTGGTGTAAATAGTGGCAATAGTCTGCATAAGCTAATAGGGCTTGCATTAGACGGTAAACAAGAATTAATAATAATAATAATAACGTGTTTCATCACCGAGCGGGACACATCACCGAGCGGGACAGTTTCTGCCAAGAACACCAACTACCTTATCCTCGCAAGATGTCTTAACAACAAAACGCGTTACTATCTAACTAAGAAGGCAGAATCGATCTTGCCCTCTAGGCCTACTGTGATAGCCAGTTTACAAGCCTCTGACGCGCTGCTAACGCGTTCAATATCCTAAACTCAACGCTTACCTACTAATTTAAGGGAAGAACCCATTAACTAGTTACACCCCCTAACGGCTAGAAGCTTACCCTCACTAAAGAGGAGACAGTTGTCTAATACATCCTCGACCTTGACGCATGAGGTTTCGCGCCCCTAAAGGCTAAGGTTAGAGATATAGCAAATAAGATACTAGCTAAGCAGGGTGCAGAGCTAGTAGGCAAGTGCTAGGTAGATAGGTTCGTGGCGTGTGAGGAAAGGCTCAAGATGGCGTTCAATCACGCAAAGGACATCTAGAGGATTAAGCAGAAGGATCCTAAGATAATAGGCGCGTGGTTTAAGCTTGTAGAAGAGACAATAGCTAAGTATAGTGTCTATAACAATAATATACATAACTTTAACAAGACTAGCTTCTAGATAAGCGTTATTAGCTCTATAAAAGTTGTTACAGGCTCAGAGAAGCGCGCAAGGCCTGATCTTATCTAGCTAGGTAATTATAAGTAGGTAACTGTTATCTAGAGTATCTGCGCTGCAGGGTATACAATCCCGCCCTTTATTATTTACAAAGGACGCGTCTATATCTTAGCGTAGTACAAGGAGGCTAATATCCCTTATAATTAGAAGCTCTTAGTCTCTAAGAACAGATAAACAAACAACAAGCTTAGAGTCGCGTAGTTAAAGCACTTTAACGCGCATACAAGAAGGCGTTAGGTGGGAGTGTATTAGCTGCTTATCTTAGATAGTTATAAGAGCTATTAATCTTAGGATTTTAAGGACTACTGCCTAGAACATAAGATCCTTACGCTCTGCATGCCTGCCTACTTATTACACATCCTCTAGCCTTTAGATATAGTCTATTTCTTGCTATTAAAGTTAAAGTACTCTTAACATATCTAAGACTTAGCGCGCTAACACGTCTACTATATTAACAAGGAAGGCTTCCTGCTAGCGTTTAAACTAGCGTTTTTTAACGTGTTTTAGGAAGAGAACTGTTAGAAGGCCTTTAAGGCATTAGGGCTTATTCCTCTTAACCTAGCAGAAGTTATAGATTAACTTAATATACAATTACGCACTCTACTAGAACCCCTCCTTTCTACTAACCTATAGCAGTTAAAGACCCTAAGCAATACATATAAATTTAGCTCTTAGTTAAGGCTAGTACTTATATCTATTAGAAGATTACTAGTTATAGCCTCTGCTAGGTTCTTATAACTAGTTAAGGGCGCTAAACTAATGCTATACTAAAACGTGCTCTAGTCTGCCTATATCTCTAAGCTTAAAGAGCAATTAGATATAATAACTAAGAGAAAGTCGCGTAAGAGAAAGCAGCTCTAGAAAGGTAGCACCTTAGAGTATAGTAAGACGGCAGATTAGGTAGCTATAGGGCTATCTTTAACTGTTGCGCAGTCAAAGAAGGCTCGTGGGCAGGGTAGTTAAGATAGGGCGCTAGCAACTTAACGTTGCTATAGAACGTGTAGAAGAGCTAGGCACAATGCGCAAACCTATAGGCAGGTTAAGGAGGTACCTTCTAAATTAGAAGCTAGTACGTAGTATATATTTTTAGATAGTAGTAGTAAAGAAATTAATCCTAAGTAACATAAGATAGTTATGCCAAGCAAAAACTGTCCTGCTTAGTAATGTGTCCCGCTTAGTGATAAAACACGTTAATAATAATTATTATTATTGTTTTTAGCTTTAGCTTTAAATTCTTTAAAGGCTTAAAAAGCTTTTAATTTTAAAAATATTATTTTATAGTCTAAATACCTAGTTTTAGCATCTAGAAAAAATATAATATATTTGCTTAATTTAGATTCTAGGCTAAGTAGTCTATAAATATCTGTTACTAAGGTATATATAAATAATTATTTAAAATAATTTTATTATTTGCGCAATCCAATCCAAAAAGTTAAACCTATAGTGACTGTCTAGATAGAGAGTTTATTTCACTATATTAAAAAACGAAATTTTTTTATATATAATAGCAAAAAAAACTTAAAGCATTAAAAAACGCGTTGAAATAACATAAATTTATTAAGCAAAACGCCTATAGTACTATCCCTAGCTACGCAAGCAGCAGGAACAATAGCAAAATAGTGTAGCAACATAATAGCGCTGCTATACTATAGTTAACACGCTAACGCGTTAGCAGGAGGAACATATTACTTACCTATATAACGTAATAGAGAATAAAACAAGGTATACCCTAACACTATAGAGGAGCTAACAAAAATACTAGAGGCTATAGAGAGAGAAAGGAACAAGAGAGTAAAGGCGTTAACGCGCTAGGCAAGATAAGTAGTAGAGGGAATAGAGGAATAGCTTTACGTCTAGAAAACATATAACAAAATCCTCTAACACGTAAAGAAGACTAAAGCTAAGGCTAACAGCAACTTGCTAGTAACTTAACAATAGGCAGATGTTATAGCGTAGGCTACGTAGCTAGCTACTCCTAAACTAATTATTTAAGCTAGAATTAACAACGTAACTAACAAGACTCTAAGCAAGATCCTTAAGATTATCTAACTAGCTATCTCTAACGCTATTGCTATCTACTATTATAAGAGCAGAGACATAGACATACGCTTTAAGTTACAAGCCTAGCAGGACGCTGTCGTAGCAGCGCTAGACCCCTAGGGAATACAGCTCCTTAGAAAGGCGTACCTAGTAGAGGTCCCTAGTATGCTATATACTCTTCTAGTTAAGAATAGCTAATCTATAAATAACTCTAATATTATATAAGACCTTAAGAAATTATTATAAAGACTCTATAGCATAACTAAGATCTTATTAATATGTTAGCTATATAACCCTAACGCGCCCCTAAAACGCTAAGGAGACAACATATAAAAAACAAAAGGTTCTCTTGTTATAAGGGTAAACATATAGGCTAAACAAGAGAGAATTATTTAAAGCAGAATTATTATTAGGATAGAATACTTTAAGGCTAGAATTTATAACAGCAACTTAGCACTAAAACAGTGCTACTAATATAGCACGTAGGGACATAAACAGGGCGCCTACGTAAAGGTAGCAAAATGCATGTAGTGCGCTAGCAACTATAATATAAGACAATATAAAGCTAGCTATATATGCTATACTAACTATAGATAGACATATAAAGCGTAGCAGATAAAGGCGTGCCTAGCGTTTACGTAGTATAGAATAGGCATATAGAAGCTAAAGATAGAACTAGCTATTAGGTCTAACCTAGCTAGAAATAGAGGCAAACAAAACAGCAGGCTAATTATAGTCTTTCCCTAGGCAAACGTAACCTAAATAATAGAGAGACCTAGCTACTATAGAGAAAAGGCTAACCTATAGTAGTAGCACGCGCAGCGCGCTAAGCAATATTAGACTAAACTAAACTATAATCTTTCTAAATAAAATAGCAGCTAAATAGAGGACGTTACTCTATTATAATAATAAAAGTACTAACAATACTCTAATATAACTATAGCATAGCAAAAGAACTAAGACAAGGCCTTTCTTTAACGTAGCAGAGCTAGCAAAACACTACATACTTGCTATATAAGAACTAGCCTAGAACAAATAAACAAAGCAAACGTACTGCCGCCTAGTTATACACTAGTATATAGAGGCAATAAACAGACAAAAACATGCTTTATAATAAGCATAGCACTAGGCCTTAAGGCATAGAAAAGGAGTATAGCTTAGACAACTTAGAAGCTATTAAACTATAAGCAAAGGACAAGAGGATAGTAATATTTAACGCCTATAACATAACAAACTAACTAATAAACCTTAGTATTATAAACTAACTATAGAAGCAACTTATAAGGACTATAGTAGACTAGATTATAGTCCTTAGAGACTTTAACCTACACTACTAATTATAGAGAGGCATAGAGACATAATGTAACCTAGCAGCAACACGCCTACTAAACGCTATAGAATTAAAAGGCCTTTAATTATGCACCCTAAAGGGCCTACTAACATAGAAACAAGGCGCAAGACAATCTATAATTAACTTAACCTTTATAAGTACACTCTCGCGTAGCGCCTAGAGCACTATAGACTAGTAGACAAATAGGCACTTATAAAGGACTATATCTCTATATAAATTATAGTCGCCTGCTAAGTTAAACTAACAGCAACGTAATAGCAGTATGCTATTGAAAGATAGACTATAAAAACCTCTATAAGGACCTTATAGAAAGCACTAGCACTAGCATAATTAACCTCTAGCAGCTTTATAAAAGGCAATCTAATAGGGCATAGAAACTTACTGCCTAAGGTCAAGACCTAGCAAATTCGTGTAGAGGTTATAGTCGCCCTAAGCTATAGTATTACTTATAAACGTAAGACGCGCCTAGAGAGAGGTTATATAATACTACATAGAGAAGGCAGAGGAACGCCTATAAAACATAAGGA